>BGPR01015069.1:0-37599 GCA_013235015.1 Araneus ventricosus
AATCATTAATACAGTGGTGGCCGAAATTGTGTAAACCTTTTGAAATTGACACATTTTTTCGAATATCTCCCGAAAGGCTAAATGGATTTTCCTTGAACTTCGACCATGTAAAGAATTGGCTTTAACACACAATTTATATTGAAGATTCGGTCCCGAGGGCATTTAGATGACCGACGAGAAATTGATAAGACGAAAAGGCGGATAACTTTTACAATATGGATATCCTAGAATAAACAATTAAACAAAAAAAATATCATTCCCTTCGAACATCCTTGTTGTCGAATCGTCACTTTTTTACCAATCAATCACCTTGTAATCTGTCACTTCTCTTATAGTGACACTCTTTCCCTTTCCTCCCATTAGCCCCTGACACTTAGATAGCCTCAATGATTAGCGTCCTTGATTACCAGGAAAGGAGGAATACTGGGAACTAATACGTTTTTCTGGAAAGTTCATGAAGAGAGCCCGTTTACTAATGTCTCGGCGATTTCAGAAAATTCTAAAACATTCCACTATCGCCATTCTTTTAAGTTGCAAAAAATTAAATACCAAAGATTCAGTACGACATTTCACAACAATGCTACTCTATGTTAGAAACTACCACTCCAAATGAATGTCAGAATACAAAGAAGATTAGACTCAGAAACTTAAAATGGCATTGAAATGCGTCTGGTGTGGAGGTACTTTGCTTCAAGAAGTCAATTCATATGGAAAACGTAGCTGCGCTGTTTGATGTCATCTATCGGTTAGCACTGGCGTAGCTAAAGGGCAAAATCAGACATACAAGGAAACAATTTTTCTATAGCTAAGAGCAGTAGCACTAGCTCAATCATTGTGCACATAAAAAAATAACTAATATAATTTATTTGCACTTTTCGCCATTTGTCGGCAAATTGCCAATTTATGAAAGAAAGTTTGGTGGTGGATGCATGATTCCGCAACCCATCTGCAGTTGTCGCTGGCGTCAGACGGCGAATTACGTTATTAACGAAGATGGGTTTTTGACGTAGACTTACGTCTCTCCATAGTGGTCTAATGGTGTGTCGGGAAAGGAAAAAATTATAACGCTTTTCAAGCTAAAGTTAAACGTTTATAGCTCCGCAACTAAATAACATAGAGAGTTGGTTTTAGTTTCATTTAACAGAGAAAGGTAGACATTGAAGATTTCAAAAATAATTTTAGAATCTGTAATTCCGGTTTAGTCACAGTCGAGTTTCAATGTTGATGAAAATCGCGAAGAATTTTACATAGATAAGAGTCACATCGTCACACTAGACTAATAGTCACCATAGACTATAGAGTTAATAGTCACATACAGCTACTTTAGTCACAGTTGAGTAAGGTAAGTAAAGTCTACGCCCCTCAATCCCAGCGGCCGTTTCGCAGAGACAGCCTCCCGTCGATTTTTTTTTCTTTTTTTGAGGTTTATGTGCCCAATTTAACTTGTAAAAGAAGGGCGGTAAAAGTTGCAGCTACTCCACTGTCAGTTAGATATCAAACCTACTCCACTGTCAGTTAGATATCAAACCTACTCCACCGTCAGTTAAATATCAAACCTACTCCACTGTCAGTTAGATATCAAACCTACTCCACTGTCAGTTAGATATCAAACCTACTCCACTGTCAGTTAGATATCAAACAAGTCAAATACGCGGCGACATCACGCCTTTTTTTTCCCTCCAGCAATTCCACAGCAGGTTTTAAAAAAATAGACATCACGCATTTGGCGTATCTCACATTAGCATGAATTGACCCCCTTATGAAAAGACTTATAGGTATAATTTTCACCTTTTGTATATCTTCTGTTGGTTTTTCACATTTTAAAATACTCTTTTTTTCTATAAAATGTAAAAGATGAGAGAAGACAAAAAAGATTCACTTGGAAGCTTAAATTGGCATTGAAATATATCTGATGTAGAGGTACTTTGCTTATTTATATCAGTGGAACTAATTCACATGACAAACGTAGCAGCTCAGTTTGATGTCATCTATCAGTTAGATGCCAAACAATGAAATATGAGGCTACATCACGACTTTTTTTTTACTCCAACAACTCTCAGTATGTTCAAAAGAAACAGACACCTCGCAATTGACGCATCTCACATGAGCATAAATTGATCCCATTATGAAAAGACTTGTAGGTATAATTCTCACCTTTTGTATATGTTCTGTTACTGTTTCACATTTTAAAACATTCCTTCTATATTAAAATGTAGTGGGAATGCATTTAAATCAAATAAATGGTAAAATTTTTGTTATGATCTTTAGAAAAGGCAAGACTAACCTTATTTGAAAGACTGAAACATCTACCAGACCGAGCTTCAAATTCTATGTCTAAAATAACTTTTTGTCCTGCATATAAATCTCTGCATTTGTAACTGTCATATGAAGCTGTTGGCCTCAGCAAGACGTGAGCTCAAATATTCAACGCCGGAAAATGCCCAAATCTATATTCCGGCTGAGAATTTTTTACAGATATTTTTAACACTTACTTTCTTTCGTCCAAGACGTGGAAGCAAAAGTGGGTTTCCCAACGCAAAATCTTTAAGTAGGATAAGAGAAGAGAGAACTAAAATCGAGAGTTTGGGATTTTAAAATTCGCAGCAAGACCAATTTTTAAAGAAATGCATTTGAAACATTTCCTTTTCGAGATAACTGTAAATACTACGGAGAAGAATTTTACTATACAGAAATTGCGCAACATGAATGCAGGTAAAAAATATGTTTTACCACGAAGTCTCTCTAAAATCTTCGTTCTGTAGGGTTAAATACAATATCTTTCAACACTGTTCTCTAAAATTATTTTCATATATGCTTGAAAGATACATTTTCAGTTCGTTAAATTTATTTTGAATAAAATTTAGTAAATATTCAAAAAGAATTTGTGGCAGGCTGAAAAGAAAGGAGGTTAGTGGTATAAAAATCAATTTTAGGTTTCTGACTGTTTCTATACCCTCAAAACCTCCTCTTTCATATGAATGCACTAGCTGCCATCGGAGACCAGCTTGTTCTTCGGGAATATGTTTTCATTTGAATTTTGCATCATTTTGTATTCATGGTTCTCCGAACAACGTAATTTTAAACTTCAGATTGAGATAGATATTTAATCCATGTTCTATTAGTGACCTTGGACCTCTTCTGTTCATTGTCTACATAAAGGTTCCTAATGGAGTCAAATAACTGACCATGTCATGTAGCCTCTAATTCCATGACATCTGCACTATCTTCACTTTCTTATTCCTCTTGTAAAATATGCATTTGATTTCAACATTAAAATGACGCGGCACATTTTATGGCCAGCGGCGTGTTAGCTGGATTAAAACATGCTGAGAAAAGAATGAAAACATAGCAACCATAACTATTCAGCTTAATGGATATATTTGTTAATGTAAGCAAAGCAATATCTCGGAGAGCTTGGTTTACAGATTTTACAAAAATATTGATGAAATAAAATATGAAAGCAAAATGTATTAGGATCCTATCTCAGATTACAACAATGAAAGAGAAATATGCAATTAAATATTTGTTGAAACAATGAAAACGGTTTGAGTTGCGTTGCAACAATGAAAAGTATTGTTGTAAACTATGCCAAAAAATATTTTTTAAAATTTATTAAAATAGAGAAAATAATGTACCGAAATTTAATTTATATTATTGGAAAGGTAATCTTTTGCACTTTCAGAGGGTGTAAAAATGATATTTGTGCAATGATATTTTCGGAAGTTATTAGCAATGATATTTTCGGAAGTTATTAAGGAAAAACGCAGAAATTTCGCCTAATTTTTAATTAATTAAAATTTTTATTAGAATTTCAAAAAAGGGTTCTGAGGCGCACATTCCCACTCTTCAAAGTATGTTTGTGCCAAATCTGGTAGCTCAAAGTATAGAGGTCTGGCCTGTAGAGGACCGACACACGAACACACACACATTCTCCTTTATTATTAGTAGAGATACTGAGTTATGAAACCATTTTTTTTTATCCCTAAAGTGTAGAAAGTAGATATTCGTTTGTAAAAATTTAAAAAAATGAAAATTGCACCGGCTGGGAGGAATGGATGTTAGTGATCCAAAAATGTTGATTTGAAAATTTCGACGGCGTTTATACGTCGCAAACCTGCTTTTTTACATGTAATTGACAAAATTGGCATAAAATTGACAAAACTTTAAACACGTTTTTCTCGCTTATTGCGTTTTACCTACTGCGAGGGACATCCCGTAAGTAAGTTTCGTCATGCTTTTTCACAAGGAAGCTAACAAAATACAAACTTTGGGCTATTGTCCGCATATTCATCACCGTCATTGATTCATTTGTCGTACCGTGAAATCAACTTCAAGAAACCATCCTGGTAAAAATCTGTGCCCAGCGAGCGAAGGAAGTTCCTCACAGCCGGCCGCAGTTCTTCATTGCTTCGGAAGTGACGTCCCAATAGTAGAAAGGTAAAGGTCTGATGTTGCAAGATCGGGGTTGTAGGCCGGTAGGGTTTTTCGTGAGGTCCTTCGGCACCCAGATTACAAGACTGCAAGAATGGCAATACGCCTCGAACACTTGACGCGGTACCAGAGAGAGGGAAATGACTTTCTTTTCAGGATCTTCACAGGCGATGAGACATGGGTGCACATCTTTACCCCAGAAATCAAGTCCGCCTGAATGACGTGGAAGCATCCCAGCTCACACGTAAAGAAAAGAGCCGCACTACGCAGGGAAGGTTATGCTGACAGTGTTCTGGGACGCGAAGGGTCTCATTCTGACTGATTTCCTCACTTCAGGAACCATCAATGCTGCAAGCTATTGCGACACTCTCACCAAACTGAAGTCCGCCATTCGACGCCAGAGACCAGGGCTCTTGAGTTGAGGGTTTTGTTCTTGGACGATAAAGCAAGACCCCACACAGCAAGGGACAAAAAAAACACATTGGGAGAGATTGGATCACCCGGCCTACAGCCCCGATATACCTCATCAGATTTTCACCATTTTCCTGCAATGAAGTCAGCATTATCGGGACGCCACCAAAGCAATGAAGAGCGCAAGAAGGCTGTGAAGAACTTCCTTCGCTCGCTGGGCACAGGTTTTTACCAGGATGGTTTCTTGGAATTGATTTCCCGGTACGACAAATGAATCAATGACGGTGATGAATATGTGGAAAAATATCCAAAAGTTTGTATTTCGTTATACCATTGTATGTTTCTGTTTGTATTAAAGCTTCCTTGTGAAAAAGCATGACGAAACTTACTTTCGGAACGTTCCTCGCAACCTTGTTTCTTCCCAGCCTGTCACATATTCAGGAAATATTTTATTCTACGATGAAATATCTGCTAATTTCTTTATTCTAGACAATATTTCCAAAACCAAATAATTACGACAGAAGCCTCTTTGATATTTGCACTGTCCTTACTGTAGTTTTCTAAAATAAGCATTTGTGGAGCATTTCTGATATCTTAGTGTTATCAAGGTATTTGTAACACACAGGTATTACTAGTAACTTCTTCCAAAATTAATACTCTAGGAACAAATACAGCAATGAGACCTTTTTAGTTAGTCAGCAGATGATCTGACTGATAAATAAAGTTTCCAGAATGTTTGGATAGTTCTCCAATTTAATGCGATAACTTTGTATTCACACTATTCAGTTTATAGAAAAGTGTATTATGAATTTTCAATGTCCTCGATGCATCGTTTCGGTTCTCATAAGAACAGTTAGTGGTGCATACCGCCATCTAGCGTCTCTGAAAAATATTGAACCTTTTAAAATCTTTCGAGATTAAAATCTTTCGGTATATTATAATTGCATACTATGATGAGACGTATTAAATAAAAAAATTGTAGCAATAAAACCACCCGTCCAGGAAGAGAAACTCAAAAATTTAATAGTCATTTTAAAAACATTGAACAATTTATGGAGATAAAAAATCAATTTCAGTATATTTTTCTCACGTTCTGCATTAATATTAACTCCTAATAAACTAATATATTTAAGTCACATAATTATTTTCCAGGTAAGTTATGAAGACTACCTAAATGTTTCTTAAGAAAACTTATTAAGAATCTGCTTAAGGAAACTACTTAAGGAACTGTTTCTTAACATGACGAAAATAATGAGTAATTGTTGTTTCAGCTAATTCAGATTGTTAACAGTTCTGCTTGTTAAGATTTTCAATATTACTCAGAAAATCACAAATCATGTTCGTTTAAAATGACAGTCATTTGCTCCTACTATACTGTAGAGAAGCTGGTTTCGAGCCAAATACCAGCGAATTTTCAAGGTATTTCCATTTGTAGAAAATATTACTTCTAATCTTCTAGTCACAGTCAGCTGACTTAGTCAACCGCTACAATGGGAATAACATCCATTATTTAATATCTGTTTTATTCTTAAATCTAGACTCTTAATTCTCTCTAGAAAATAAATACATTTTTCTAACGGCAGAGCTGAATCGCATTGAGCTTTTCTTTTATTTCATTCGCGATGTTGGCCGTTTCGTAAAAAATCCTTATTATTCTACAAGGTGAATCAAAATTAATGCCCTATTTTCAAAGCTTTATTGTGCAACAGGTAACTGCTGTGTTCATTTCAAATATAGAAATTTCAAGAAGTAATGTGCTCATGTTTAGAATGCAAATATCACAGATGTTCAACACGAGCTCTTTTTATTACATTGCCTACACCAAGTCTGTAATGCAATTCTTGTCAATCCTTTTGTATCATATCTGTCGATACTGTCAGCAGCAGCTGTGATACGGGCTTTCAAATCAGTGAAGGTCATTGGACATGGAGGGACTACCTCAATACCTCAACCAATCACATCGGTGGATTTGTTGCTCAGCTGATAGAGATACAAAATTACCTTGGCCACCATAATATCCAAATCGAACTCAGCAACCTTTTATATATCTGTCCATGCTATCAGTAGTATCTGTGATAAGGGCTTTAAAATCGTGATGGTCGTTGGACATGGAGGGACTACCTCAATACCTTAACCAACCACATCGGTGGATTAGTTGCTCAGCTGACAGATACAGAATTACCTCGGCCACCATATTATCCAAATCGAACTCAACAACCTTTTGTATCATATCTGTCCATGCCACCAGCACCATCTGTGATAAGGGCTTTAAAATCATGATTTTCGTTGGACATGGAGGGACTACCTCAATACCTCAACCAACCACATCGGTGGACTGGTTGCTCAGCTGACAGATATAGAATTACCTCGGCCACCATATTATCCAAATCGTACTTCGTGTGATTTCTTTTGTGGTGGTGTGTGTGTTCTACAATGTAGAAGATCGTGTTTATGCACCTCGAGGTCCATCAACCATTATTGATTTGAAACCTAGTATCACTGTTGCTACTGCCAGCATCAACATGGGCATGCAACTAGTTTGGCAAGAATAACATTGCAGAAATTATCTATATCAGATAATAAAATGAAGGCATATTGAACGTTAATGATGCTTGAATTCAAAACTTGAATATTACCTTTTGAAATATGTATCTTTCAAATAAATAACAGCAACTAGCTGTTGCTCGGTAAAGCTTTTAAATCATGGTATTCATTTTGACTCACCCTTTATTTTTGATTACTGGCATTTTTCAGCCTGTTTAATATTCGATACATTTTACGAAATGTTTTCCAAAATGAATGGATTTGGAGTTAAATATTTCTCTGCAGTGACCCTTCTTGTATCCTTTGGGTAGTTAATCTATTAAATTTAGAATCAATATATTGAATTACTTTAATTACAGAGAGACTCTGCTCGATTTTAATTACAATCACACTGTATATGCAAACATTTGAACATTAATTGGGAAACGCATTGTATTATTTAAGTAAACCGTGTTGCTGTGTACGGAACTAATTAGAAGTAAACATATTTTGAGTGTATATATTCCAGAATAGCATATTCATTACCTTTGTAACATTGCATAGTTCAGGGCTTTTTTAATTGCCGGAAGTTTATCGCAAATTTTGCACAGAGTCCCATAGAAATCATGATATCAAAGTATATCAGAGTCGTGCTTTAAGGTATGGATATGTTAGTTGGTGTTTCATAGTGCAAGGGTCCGATTTCGCCATGTGATAAAAATTAGAAGCAATTGGCACAGTTCCTTAATTCTGAATAAAATGGATCATTAAATGGAATAAATGGAGGGCTTTCCCCCTTGACTTCCGCTCATTTTGTGTTTAGCTTCGCAGTAGAGTAGAGCATCGATCATCCGAAACAATTGGGGATTGGGGTGTTCGGATGACCGATTTTTCGGATAACCTATCATTTACGGGGGAAAAGTCAGTGTGAAAAAGGAAAGTAAGTTTTCGACGGTTACAATACTTTCTCTTTGTAAACTTCGTATATGAGAATGAGAAAAACTGCTGTTTTGTCACTAAAGTACACTTGAGTCATGTTGTTTAATAAGAACTCAACTTCAAACTGGATATATCTTGATATATGAATCTTTTTTTATAAAACATTACAGGAAATATTCTAATGCCATATTTTTTTATCAAAATTAATTATTTTAATGTACGATGCCTGTATTGGATGGATATATTATTTCTATTTTGTGCAGCGACCGATCCGCAGCTATGTGCAGTTTCCAAATAGTGAACACGATATGAATGTTAGTTCCTGATTATATATCTGCGTCCATTATATCACATATCCTATGAAATTGATATTCTATGGTTTATTATTGATTTGCACTTAACTAATTTATTGTTCATATGCACATGCATATGTCGTCTCGCAAGAAAATATTTTTGGATGAAACAGAACCTTGAAAATGTTTTCTACTGAAAGGTCGGACATTCCTAGCGCAAAACATTTAAAGTTCAAACCCAAAGAGTTTCTTTATGAGAAGATGAAAATATTCTTTAAGATTTATTATATAATTTTATCAGAAAACATAAAAAAATTATTTAATTTTTAAAACAATTTACTTAAAAATTTCATAGAATTTTCGTTCACTCCCTTTGTTAAAAAATACAGCGTTGAAGTATTTCCAGTTGTTGACATTTTTATCATAAATACTTTTTTAATGAAAACATTAAAAATTTAAAAAACAGTATTAAAGTCTTTCCAGATGTTGATATTTTTATGAGGAACTTGCGTGAAAAGACTTTAGCATATTAATAATGTATTTACAAGAAATTTTTTAGCTTAACACATGAAAGTTAATTGTTCCTTTCAGCAATAATGTGTAACAATGCTTGAATACTGTTTGTCATGTAATTCAAATGAGATTAATAATGACTAAATAATAATTTACTGTTTAAAACAATTTTGAAAAGTTGTAACAATGTAAACACCAATGTGTTAACTTCATTATTTGCTTGCTCTTTTTACAATATGGTGAGCGCAACTTCGATTACTAATCGATGTTCGATTTTTTAAAAGTGTTTTTGTTTAATAAAAGTGTAATTAAATATAACAAAGGAGATAATAATTACTGCTTTCGTTTTAGTGTCCTGTATTTGGAGCTTGTTTCGAATATTCTGCTATCTGAACTTTTGGTACTTGTTTCATCTTTTTCCATATGTGGTTTTCATCGTGATTTTGAAGAGTTTGGAGGATTCTAAGCAGAAAAAGAATCGTGATGTGACCTTTCAAACTGAACCTGAAAGGATTGAGATGAAGGACGTGTGCACTCTAATGACTACCTCCAGATATATGGTAAAAGCTGTATCCAAAAATTACGATTATGCCATACTTGTTAAAAATTTTGTAAGAAATTATTTACTACATATATCAATCTTTTCATCGATGACTAAGCAGTTACGATGATTTTCCGGAAAATACCTGTGCCATATCTGCTATTCATATTCCTATTGGACTGAAAAAAATTATTTTCCTCGAACAAATAATCACTCACACTTCTGAGCATTTTCTTTCTCAGTTCCCTTAAATAGGAATAGATGAGAAAGATATCGTCGTCGTTCAGGCAGAAGTCACCAAGACCAAAATTTTCGACTTTTGAGATATATATGGAAACGTCATCTCCAATTAATTCTCTACACTCAGGTAAAACTCGCTAGCGTCTATGAGCTTTCATTGTTGAGATATAGAGATGTCAACATTTCACCAAGTCCTGAAAGCGTTTTTCTCGTCAGGTAGAAATCATCAAGTCCGCTAAGTGATTTTTGGCTGATCTAGTTTCGGCGTTTATGAGCTGGGTTAAAGGACTTAGTAATTACTTCCTATTGCTTGGAAGGTATGATAATTGCTTTCCCAGACTTCGACAGGTGGACACTGAGGGTGAAATGACCTGAAGTGTTTGATGACAAAGTAGGGGAGGAGAGGCGTTCGCGAAATCTGCAATTGTTCCATACTTTTTTGGACTACAACTGGCGGCTGGACGTTGATTCCTCAGATTCGTTATGGGCCAAAGACTCTGAAGAGACGAATATCGTATCATGGGATATTCTTCTAATGGGACCGAGACATCAGCTATTGAAGTTAATACCACTTGTACTTCAGAGAATATATCATTTGTACTTGAGATTCAGAGAACGAAGTTGATTTTGTGTAAAAATAAAATAAAGGTGTCATTAAAATACATGTCTGCTTTTGCAAAAATTATTTGTTATTATGACGTGATAAACACATTATGTGATGAATAGTAAAGGCAACTTTAATGTAAATAGCTAATGCAATGTAATAGATTGAAATGTTGGTATATATTGTAATTAATAATATATTTTTATGTGCTAACACTGTGAATGTATAACTTTTAAAAATAAATGAAATTGATGCTGTAAGCGAATGAGTTTAATTAAATAATTATTACGGTTCAAAAGAAGTCATAAACATAGTTTACATTTCTGCAGGTAAAAGTCACTAAGTCCAGAAAAAAACTTAAATTGTGCTTAACAATATAATTTTATGTGCTAATACTGTGAATGTATAATTTGTACTTATAAAAATAAATCTAACTTAGGCTGTCAAAAAACAGTTCAATTAAATAATTATTACTGCTTCAAAATAAGTCATAGAAGCGGTCTACATTTTGCCAGGCAAAAGTCACTAAGTCCATAAAAATTCTATTTGAAGGGCTATTGCAGCCAATTAGAGCTTCCAATTAATTATTTTATGATATAAACCAGCTATCTAAGCAGCAATAAACCTACTGTAGAAGTCAGAAGTCTATAAAATAATTTAACTATTTTTCATAACGACTTAAAAGTTTAAATAGGTTAAAAAAATATATCTCAAAACTATCTTTTTGGACTTAGTGACTTCTGCCTGAACGACGTCGACATAATCAATATTTTTGAAAAACCAGGGCTCCCCAACAATATTGTTCAGAAGCTTACTTAAGTAATCCAAGCAGCAATTCAGTTATAACTGTGATTCATTCGTAAAACATCTGTAAAATATGTGGGCATAAATTACGACAATTCCTTCACAATTCATGAAATATTATTACCAAGACTTCTACGAAATTAGAGTCTCCTCAGTGATGAAAACACGAAGAAGAAAACACCCTCCGAATCGAAGAACTCCTCTAGAATATCCTGTCATTTTTTTTGAGTATTTTATGAATACTCGTGTACATATTGTATATAGTATTTATATGTTTTGCTATGTATATTTCGTTTATTACATATTGTATAAAGTATTTGTTATTGCTTGTATGTATATTTATCACTGCGGACATTATTCTTGTATGAAAACTATAGATATATATAAATAAATATAGAAGATATTTCTTTCTTCTGACATGGTAAAAATACCTTTTCGACTGAGACTTTATAAAGCCTCGTGAAGGGACTCCTAATGTGACTTTCACACCTGTACTTCAAGGCATAACCGATTTTGACTCCTGCCTCGGCGAGGTTTCACGGACTTTGACTTTATTACAACTAAACCCTGTCATTTGAAGGCTGTATGAACATACGAGACTGACATAATGGTAGACTTGCTACCTGAGGATTGTATGAACATCGAAGACTATATATTTTCTACACCAAAGCTTATTCACCTACTAGCTGCATTCGGCGATCCGCTGGTTTGGCTAATGTACTCTAGTTACAAAAAAATATTGTACAATATTTTACGATATTATTCAGTATTCGCAATAGTGTACAATACCGCAAAAATATCGCAACGGTATTGTAGAATATCTTGTGCTCCATGGATACTATTAATATGAACTTTAATATTTGCAACTTATTTCATTTTTGCTAAGTTTTAAGTATTAATTGCTACAAAGGGTCAAGACCAGTGGCGGCTCATCCATTAGGGCTGCAGAGCTACAGTCCCTTCGAAATTTAAAAGCTTGTATATTCGTTTTTATTCTAATTGGCTTACTTTTCCACTTTAAAAGTTCAATGATAATCGAAAATGAAAAAAGTAATTTTAAAGAAACGTAAAAGGAAGACGAAAAATAAATCAAGAATTAAGAGAGAGACAGACCAGAGCTGAAGAGAGTTTTGCCCCTTCTAGGATCGAAATTTCGAGCATTGAACAACTAGGAGCTCTCAGTCGGAAGAAAAAAGCAACCCTTTCTCCCATTGAAATTAAAAACTCGAAAGCTGCCCCTGGAGCAGCTCTCGCTTGGCGCGACTTCCTCATTTGGCCTTTTTTTCTTTTTCTCTCAGTAGTCCAGTCGTTAAGTAGATTTTTTAAAATCAAATTCTGCAGGAGCTGTAATTTTTTTCCCCTTTTTATTTCCTGGGGTAATGATTACGAATCTGAGGTTTACCTCCAAAAATGTTTATTGGAATTTTAGTTATAGCCAAAAAACAAGAAAATAATTTCCCAGTATTTTGCTTATAGCTCAAAAACTATCAATTTTTAGTATTTCGTCGTTATGCGCCAAAATAATCAGCATAAAATTTCCTACAACTTAGGTCTATACAACTTCTGCAGCATTGCTTGTTTCTGAGCTGACGAGCCGCCACTGCTGAGTCGTTCAGTGTAACCTAAAAAACAGATTGCCGGAGATAATAATACGGGTATACAGTAATCTGCACAAAATAGCCTCCAGTATGGCGCAGTCCAGGTACAAACCTCTCAGAGGTAGTTTCCGTCATCGCCGAACCGCCCATTAACCAGGCAACACCACCATTATAGTATCCTCCAGGGAAGCGAGAACCTCCTTACTAATACGGCAACTTCACATCCCCATATTTGGGGTGTCCTTCGAAGGGATAATAAAGGAATAAAGAGAGATCGCAAAAGTTGCAATTTGCACCAAATTGCAATTTTTAAAAAAGAATAGTGAAACAGCATCCATAAACTGACATATAATGTACTTATTAGAAATCAAATATATTGTTGTTGAACGAGTCAGACAAAAAGATAAGATATTCAGTTTAACCACTTCTACAAGATAATAAATAGCGCCTATTTGGAATGGTGTCTGAATTAAAGCTAGAAGGATGCTTTATTGAAAAAACGTATATACGTAAATGGCAGAACTTGAATATGTAAATGGCAGAATTTCTAGTGTTGGTGTGATCGGTTGTTTATAGAATATACACATCGTACGTTTATGATTAACTGAAAATGCCATCTCAATTCTCATCAACCTTTTCATCAAAGCTTTTGAATTTTTTGGGTTACATTTAAAAAATTTCTTATTTTCTAACTAATATGCTAATGAATATTTTATATAATGGCGGAAAATATTATTTATGTATTCAATAATTAACGAGCAAACTGGTTTCACGGTTGTTTTAGTTTTAGATAAGAAAACACATTTATAAGATATTTTTTTGGTGGAGGGGGGTTTGTTCAATTATCTTTATCTCATAAAATACATAACACCTCATACTACTTATTTGCAAAAAAAGGGAATAGAAGTTATGTATTCTATAAGTTTAAAAGTATCAGTTTGATTTATTATAATTACTGAGAAAAGAAGTCCAGAGCAACTTAAGTAATAGATAATCTTGAATTTCAAGTAGCATAAAATAATTCCAGTAGACATTTTTAAGCATAAATTTTGCAAAAAAAAAATTACATTCTCAACTTCGGTTGTAAATTTCACTATCTTATTAATTTGGATATTCTGAATGAGAAATTTTCTATGGACTTGATTACATAAAAATCTTCCTTTCTTATATTTTTAATGCGATTAGAAAGGATTAAAAGTGGATTAATAATTTCATATTACAACTTAACGAAATACCCTTTAGTTAATGGGATAAGTAACGCAAGATTTTCCTTATCACTTTTAGTAAGGGGTTATGTTTGAAATATTTTACTCCATTAGTGTATGATAATGCTCTTTTAATTATAGTATGCAAATATCCTGTATTGGAAGTTTTACTAATGAGGCTTATCATGAATAATTAATGAGATCGGTAAGCTGAAATAACTTGATAATTAAAGACAATGCGATACTCTGTAAGAGGAAAAAGTGGTATGTTAAACTTTTCCGCCAAATGTTTCTAATGATCATTGTAATTTACTATAAACGGTATTTACAAAACAGATAAACAAATATCCTAAATTTTGTAAACAGTTGTTATAAAATAAGAATTTTGATAATTACTTTAAAATTATTTTTAAAATTAATCCATACCATTATTGCATCGCTATACACGTTTTATAATTCTGAATAACATTACTTTTCTGATGAGTAGTAGTTTGAGTATATTATTTATAAAATAATATTTGTGATCATAATTTCGAAGACACAGGTAATAGGTGCTATGCTTTGTAAATTATTTCTTTCTCGAACAACTTTAATGTTACATAAACATCTTATGAAGATAAAATCTGAAAGCGAAGAAAAATACTCTCAGTTTTGTAGCTATTTTTATTTATCAGATTAATCACAATTATTATTTCTCTAAGAGCAATTATTTAATATCTTTATTTCTGATTCCTTAAACTTTTAGTGCTCAATTGTTCTTAAAAGATGGATTCGACATAAAATTCCGAAAAAAAATATTTTTAATTATACTAATCCTAAAAAAAATTCTTTCTAATTTCGAAATTCACCATTTTCAGGTTCTTCTGTTGAGTTAGAACACAAGAAGTGATCAGATGTGTACTTATTTCTCCCCCCCCCCGGACACTAAAAAAAATAGCGTCATTTGACTGCAATGGATAAGATAGAAGGAAAGAAAGATAATGTTTCTTTGAAAAACACGAACATAGAATTTATCCATCCTTATCACATGCCTTCATCAGCTATAGAAAGACATCCATCCAAGAAAATTTTCTTTTATAACAGAGATATATAACATGTTTTATAATAAATAAATGTGGATGCTATAGATTTTCTTCAGAGCCATAAATTAGAAAAATAAAAAAGAATATAGATAATAATTTTGATGAACAATTTCTCAAAATGAATGAATTTTTCAAAAATGCTCTGTGGCTCTAAATCATTACCATTCGTATAAAAATTCATATTTTTTAGCGCAATTCATTTGTTCATATTTTTACTGAAGTCGAACAATTCACGACTTATTTTAAAAAGTGAGCAGTAAACAAAAGTATTAAATTTTTCTCAATTTCAAATAATTACTACTATAATAAAATTAATTGTTATTTAAATTCAACCAAAAAGAAGCCATTCGAAAAACGATAATTACTTAAAATATTCCGAAAGGGTTTAATTGCACATAAATGGCCTCAAGAAGCTAATACTTAAGGTTCACAAATGTGAATTTTAGGCGTTAGGAAACGCATTACAATCATAAAATCCTTTTTGCAACATCAGTTATAAACTTTCAAAAGATATGTGTAGTTTAACGATCTAACAAATACAACATAATCTTTATCTTGAAATTGAAACAAAAATAAAATATTTAAAATACATAATTTAGTATCATTATTTTAATACTCTTTTGATAAAGCTCTTTAATGGGCCATTTATTTTGAACGAGCTTGCATAAATCTGACTAAAGTTCATTTAGAACAGATATTTTACAACTGGTGCGCAAGAAAATGGTACATTCTGCAAAAAAAATTACCTTTATATTTTCCAGATGATAATATTATGCAAATCGAGCAACATGAAATTTATAGCTGTCTAAAAAAACAGATTACTATGTTTTGACGTCAGCCATATTCCTTCACGAAACGCATTTACTTTATTCACTTTCTTTTACTGTCTACTATTTTTTTTATTTGTTTCATCAAGCCGATATGAATAACGGGGAAAAATTATTTTCTTTCAATCAAGAGCTAAATCAAAACACTGTTTATCCAATTATTCTAAAATATTGATATGTGCTGAAAAGGAAAACTGGAATTATTTCTTTACAAATACCGATTTGATTAAAATTGTTACAAACCCTGAAGGTTTAGTTTGGTGGGTTAGGCCTAATAAATGTCTGAAGGGTGGGTCCTTTTACGTTTTCCTAGAATATGACATCATTAAGTTGGGAGCTACTGTAAATCCTAGAGACGACATTTGGTTTACTTCGTCTCGCTCGATAGACGTCGGGATCAGAGGAATCGTTATCACATAAATAAAAAATAATCCTTAATCGGCGAATTGTGTGATATGCATTTTATCGATATTTAATGTTTTTCCATTAGAAGGATTATAATAAAAACAACTGCAGAATGGCAATATGTTGTTCGTTGAGAGTAATTAGACGAATGGATACACAGAAACAGTTAAATGGTCGGACTGAACAACGAATAGATGAACTGAAACAGTTAAATGTTCGGAATGAACAACGAATGGATACACTGAAACAGTTGATTGTTAAATGTTCTTCATGGGAAGAATGAATTTAGATTCATTCAGAGAATGCGCTATTATTATGGTTAACACAAATTTTAGTCAGTATCTATACATTTAATATTTTTTTAAAAAACAGGTGCAGAATAGGCCTCATGCGTCGAATACATTGATAATGCTCTTTTTTAATTGAATATTTGCTTGTACGGATTTTGTTAACAATTCAGTAAATTTTACTCAACAACAAACTTTTTATTAAGATCACTTTCGTTTTCTTTTTCAAATTGTTCAATTACTTATTGATATTCTAAATGCATTACCAAGGGACATTGAAAGCTGCCGAAAAATTTACCTGCTTGAATATATTGAAAATTACATTTATCATTTTGAGAGTGATTTTCTTCCGGTTAATTCTTTCACAAAACACTGTCTGTTGCAGTACCTGAATTAATTGATAAAAATCTAATAAAAAGAGTAAAAAACAAGATAATAAGAGAGAAATGTAATAATAAGCTATTACATTTCTATGATCCACAAATTAAGTAAACCACTTATCAAACCATGGTTATGAAATAAGATGTTTCTTTTGCTATTACTGAACTGGATCACGCACTACAGCAAATGAAGACTGGGATATCAGAGTAGTAAGCGCTGGTTTTCTGGTATTATGAACATACTAAACAACTATCGAATAAGTCTGCTAGTGCATTTGTGCACTCAATAACGATAATGCGTTTCTGTTAATACGACACGGCAGATCTGTTCTATGGCAACCAATCCGAGATTCCAGCTGGAAATCCGAGATCCAGGTCCATGGAACAATTTCGGACTCTTGTTTCATCGACCGATGCTACAAGATTGCTGAGGGAATCAGTCTCTGGTCTCTGATTAAGCATTTAAAACTGAAATGGAATTCGCCCATACCCAAACGGTATGTCCATAGGAAATCTGAAAGAATGGTTAATGTTCGTCTCATTCCCTGTGATGGTGGACATAGAGGAAATGGACAATAATGCATTCGGGATTAAGTGCCTAATCATCATATTCCATGAATCTGTTTGTATAAACTACGAATCAAGCTGATATTACCTTGAATTAGTTTATGTAAGCAATAACACTTGGGTATTCACATTAGTTGATTGAAATCAACTTTATTTGATAAAATTATATCATTTATTCGAGGTCAAACGGCAGGTTGGCTGGAAAGAGTGATCATTATCTCTCTTAAGATACATAGAGGAATTGAACCAAAATGCATCCAGGACAAAGTACATAGATAACATAGTTAATGAATCGGTTCATGTAGGCTGCGAATCGGCTGACGGCGCTTTTTACTAGACGCATAAATGTAACAATACTTAAATGTTCTAATCATTTTCTGGTAGTGCAGTTTAACACTAATGAAAAGTGCTATTATTCACGAAAATTATTAATAAAAATCCTTTACGTTTCCTATTTGAAAACGAATATACGAATAATTAAATATGCGATGTACAGGGTAAGTTAAAATGAATGCTATGATTTTAAAATTTTACTAAGCAACAAATAATTGCTGTATTTATTTGAAAGATACATTCTTCAGAAGGTAATATGTTCAAGTTTTGAATCCGGGCACCATAGTTGTTTAACATATGCACAGTTTGTTACACGGTAATATATCTAGGAAGTAATGGAATTCTTGCAAAACCGTCAGCAGCATCTTTGTGTCGATGCTGTCGATAGTAGCCTTGATACGAGCTTTGAAATCACCAGTGGTCGTTGGACATAAAGGCACATAAACACAGTCTTTTACATGAACCGCCTCCTCCTGAACAGAAATATACAGCTTGAGAATTCGGTATCTTGGTGGGCAAGTTATAAGCTCTCAGTCTCTTTCACAGAGCGAAAAATCCACCTTTGTAGTTACATATTATTAATGTATGCCTCCAATTCCAACGACTATCACTAATTTGAAAACCGTATCCGATGAAGTATTGCCAGCATTGTCACAGACATGCGACAAAAGATCTGACAAGCATTGAATTACAGATTTGATCGTGTAACAAAAGGAGGGCATACTGAAAATCTGTCATGTTTGCATTCAAAACTTGAATATATTACCTTTTGCAGTATATTTATTTCAAATGCATGCAGCAAGTACTTCTCGCACAATCAATCGCCAAAAATAAAAGCAAAGTGAGTTTGAATTCAAATTCAATCAATGTCGTCTTTTAATCTCCATTTATAAAATTCCATAAATTTAGTCAAATTCAATCAATGTCGTCTTTTAAGTTCCATTTATAAAATTCCATAAATTTAGTCTTCTAAATAAGCAAGTTAAACTACCTTTCAGCAAAAGCAGAAAGTTGCTGTACATTTTTAAAAATACATTTCTTTTCAAATTTCTATAAATTTACTGGAAGTGCAGACACTTCAGTTATCTCGAAAATAAGCTCATGACGGCTTTTTCTTTACTCTTAGAAAATCGTAACTTGGAGCTCTTTTAATTTATGAGTCTGTCCACTTCCAAAATGGTGCATGTTCATTTCACTGTGTATAGATAAATTCAGAGAATATTCTTTATCTTTCTTATTTTTATTCCTTTTCAGCTCAAACCAAATGACATTTCTGCTTGATAGCGGTATTTTATATTTGGATGAGAGTCCTTTATCATAATACGATGACAGAAGAAAGTTCTCCAATTGCCCAATAACATGTGAATGCATTTATTTTTCGAGAAATAAAATTTACAGAGAATTTCACACAAGTAGAACAATTTTATGAACAAATGCGCTAACTTTATTTATAGAATTTTAGTATTTGCACATGATGAAATTGTTTTTTCTAAATTTTGATATTAAATTGAATATTTTATATACGCTTTGATTTTATATATTTTTAACATGATAATGTCTATCATGTTAAAGAATTGAACCTTATTGTTAAAAACCTAAATTTTGGTGTATCATCTGTAAATTCTGTCATGATGTAAAATTCCTGAAAATCCATGATGTAAAAATTGTTTAAACCGCTCTACAGAACAGACCATTAGACCTACAGCACCCAAATTTGAGATGTAGTTACTTCTTGAATACCAGGTGTTTACTAAGAAAGAGTTTTTCAAAAGTTTTACAAAATTTTAATTATATTTTCAATTAAAAATTAATCGAAATTTTAACATTTTTTTTCTCGATAAGTTCGGGGCCTATTATCGAATAAAAATAATTTTTACATTGCATTAAAAAGCAGAAAAAATAATTTTTCAGTTCTAAATTTTTTTTTAATTTTACTAATTTTTCAAAAATATTTTAAGTATATTTACAACAATGCTTTTCATTGTTTTGTTTACTGCATTTAAACAAGCGCGCGTCGCAACGATATTAAATACATTTCTTGTGTGCACATTATCTTTGCCACATAATCAAGAGTAAATTTTTAAAAATAATATAAAGACAGACAAATCAAGCCAAAATCATTATCAAACTACAATGTTTCAGACTAGAGGTTCTAATCTTCTTTTTTAACGTAGGACTACGTTCCTCTCATTGGGGTCTCAGGAAGGAATTTGATTCACAAGCCAAAACGCCACAAAGAACGTTGTATGGGAGATCCTCTATATCTCGGTAACTACATATGTTAAAAACATAACTAATATCTTATTTTAGAGATAAAGGGTAACAACAGAAGTTACAGAAAAAAAAATTTAAAATCGGAATTGTAGTTCAGCGACTACTGAGTCGCAAAGTTGGGCAAAAATACGCATGGATTGGTGACGCGATCCGCTATATCCCGGTAACTACATATGTTAAAAAGTTATAACATTACAATACATCGATTGGCAATCCAAACATCTATAAATCATTAAAGATTTGTCCAAATTCGATACAGGATGTTGGTCGAGAATCCGAGAAGCTTTGAGAAACAAAAGAGAATCGCGAGTAACAAAAAGAAACCGAGAAGCTTAGAGAAACAAAAGAGTCAGGCGAGTAAAGTGGTCCTACGCCTTTAACACCAGCGGCTGTTTGAAAAAGACAGCCTCCCATCACTTTTTTAAAATTTCCTCTGTATTTTTGCACTGCGGTGCCTAAGGCCTTTTTTCTCACAAAAAAGACCTTAGAATAACCATTAGATTGTGGAATCATAGGCGGAACTGATGTTAAATTGTAGGATATGCTGTTTTTTGTTTTCCTCCTCCTTTAATTGACTTGAAAATGAGCGACTAAGCAATTTCGAGTTTTGCGAACAATGTTGCTGTTTATTTCAGATATTGCGAATGTAATTCTCATTATTTTTCTAATTATATTCATTTATTTTTGTAACCATCATACAGTAAAGACCTTTGAAAACACATCACCCTAAATTGTGTCAAATTTTATTTACACGAGGAGGAATTATTTTATAAAAGACGACGCAATAGCAAAAAACAATAATGCAGTCAGGCGTTTCTTTCGGAAACCGATCAAAATTGCCTTCTTTTCAACAGCGTAATTTAACTTTATAATGTAATATTCATAAAATAAATGTAAGTGGTGCGCTTTCATTGGTCAATACTGTATTCGTGAAAAGTGTGTGAAATATCTATATACTATGTGCAGTTTGTTTTTTTAAATACAGTAGAGTCACCGTCTGCTTTCCCCGCCTTTCTGTTTAGATACAATTGGAATGTTCTACTATTAGTCGATACCATACAGAATTTGTCGAGTAATATAAAAGGGTTTACTTAATTCATAACATCATTGATTTTGTATGAGAAAGACGGAAAAATAGGAAGATTCTTACGTAACTATAGTTATATTGCAAAAGAATTTCTTTATTAAATTTTTTTCAGTTATCAAGCTGGTTATTTGGGACTTTTGTTGTAAAAGCATCATTGGACATACGTAGAGCTGCCTCATACACCTATGCTTATGGGCCTTTAAAATGTTCTTATTCGGAAATTCTTATACAAAGTCACGAATGTTTAAGGATGATGAACAAACAAAAAGGATAAACGATGATGATTAAAAATGCACAATTCAACTGAGATACGTATGGCAATAATATTGACTTGAAATTTTTTTGTTGTTGTTGTTGGACACCATTCACTTAAACAAAAGACGTTTTTGGTTAAAACAGGTACGAGCAAAACCCTAAAAATCTCAAGTTTTCGCAAGTAATGACAAGTCATGACACTAAATGCTCATCCCCTTCCTTAGTAGATTATGACACAATGGACTGGTGCCTACGAAAATCAAAATTTTCAATTTGTGAAAAAATGGTACCTGATGGAATTTTTTAACTATTTTTCCTGAAATCAGCATCTAAAAATCTATCAGAATCTGCTGTTGGTATCTAAACACTTTTTTTTATTGCAGGCCTGTGTTATCTAAACAACAACAGTCTAATTAATGTAACGTACACACATTTAATGCAAGAAGTTTACGAGCATTTTGAATTTAAACACTTACAGAGAACTATACAGCGAACATTGATGTTACATTAACAACCAGAGAGTGTCTTACCCTCGACTTTCTCTAGTTGTGTAGTCGTAAACTAAAATGTCCTGAGTTGTATTGTTGGGGAGAGGGACAGACTGCAGTGGGGTGACATGGAGATTAAGGAGGGGATCACTTCACAATAAAATAATTATTTTTTTACATATAAAATGTATAATTACTATATCTAGGTACTGAAATCGCGAAATTATAAAATGACAGCAATGAGTTAATTTTTATTTTAATTAGTTATTATTATTTAATTACTATTTATATTTTGTTTTTGAATAAACACTTACTTACTGCGTTTACTGTAGTCCAAAACATGAATAATGAAAATTTAGAGAAGAATATTTTTTAAAAATTTATGTTAATTTCAAGTTATCCTAAAATTGAGTAATTTGAACGTACAATTATGACATGGTATGTAATATAGAAAATATTGTGGGTTTTCAGAATTTAAACATAAAATACATTTAAATGTTTGTAACCTTAATGTTTCTAACTACCTCCTCCCTCTTATTAATTTTATAAATTTGAAATATGAATCATATTTTCGAGGGTAAGGATTGGTCAAAGATCACCCTGATTTAAGTAGGTATCTTATAATTTTTTCTTATTTCTCGTAAAAAGAAACCAGCGGGAGAGTGGTCTCTTCTAAACTTTCTCGTATACTCCTAACACATGTAGAGAAAAAAATAAGCTAAAAGGCAGCGAAACGAACAGGAACCCTTAACCCAGTGGAGAAAAAAATAAGCGAAACGTCATACCACGATTTCCGAAGATCGACCAACGCGGAAGTGGAATTAGAAGCCGGCGTGATTACCAATAGATCTGGGTGTAAGATAAAGAAAACGAAATTTGCAGTTTGAACGCCTTTTTTTCAACCGATTGATACAAACATTGGATGCAAATCTACCATTAAGGTAAGAAGGCCACATACCAAATTTCGATTATCAAAGTAATTTTTTAAGGAAGTTATTGCGTTCAAAGTATACGATTATACAAACAGACAGTCAACCCTTTGGCGGATTTAGTTCAAAATTTGATACGGATCTACATTCCTGATGATAAAATTGTGTACCAAATTTCATCTGTCTAACTATTCAAGTTTTTGAGTTATCGTGTTCACATGAACATGGGCAGACAGACAGACTTCCCGGGAACGGATTTTGTCCAAAATTTGAAAGAAACCTACAAATTATGTGTCAAGATCATATACCAAATTTCATCCCCGTAGCTCTAATAGTTTTAGAGTTATCATGCTCACAGTCAGACAGACACATGTAATTCCAAAAATGTGTTTTTCGGACTCAGGAAGGTCTAAAACGTGGAGATTCGTCAAAATCTCGAGTTCGAATTTTTTGACGATTTGCTCTTTGTATACTTCGTAAACGAGAAAGTAAAAAGCAGTGCCGAAACGCGTTCCGGCTCCATTACGCCCTTGACTTTCTCGCATGTTAAACACAATACGGTGCAATTAGTTTTAAGCTTCGTAGCGGAATGATAGAGGTCAATCTTCTCGGAGAAAGAGAATCCAGTATAAGGTGACCAGTCGTCCTCCTTTTAGGGAGGACTATCCTTCTTTTATAAGTTCTGCCCTCCCTCGAAAAATGTCCTGCTACATGTCCTCCTTTTCTATATTTGATTAACGCTGAACTGATTCATTTAAACAATAATGAATAGGCATGTAAGCATAATTACAGTATAAAATGTTACAAATATTTTGATTTTGCATTTATCATAATATAGTGTATTCTGTATTGTTTTGTTGCAATGAACAAAATGTTTCTGTTATTTATGATATTTTTTTCTTCAATTATTTTGTGTCCTCCTTTTCACTGTAAAAAAGTTGGTCACCTTAATCCAGTACGCATTTGCGGCCTCTTTCTTTCAATTGAGTGATCCAAAATGCGTTACAGATTTACACACATTTTTGTCACAACACTTCATATAAAATTTCATTTATCTGATTCGTTGCATTTTGAATTATCGCAGCCATTATTAGATGCATACGCGAACCTACACTCCAACAGACGGTCAACCCGAAGGCGGATTTGGCCCAAAATTCCATACACATCCACAATTCTGGAGACAAAACTATATTTTAATTTTATCCATCGAACTCATTGAGTTTTTAAGTTATCGTGTTGACATGAAAGGCGGACAGACAGACGTTTCATAGACGGATTGCACCCAAAATTTGATACAGATCTTCAATTTTAGAGTAGAGATGACAGACCAAATTTCATTCGTGAAACTCGTTCCGCTTTGGGGTTATCGTGTTGATAAACAGACGTAATTCCAAAAATGTTTTTCGGTATTAGGGAGGTCTAAAATGTGAAGATTTATCAAAATTTCGAAGTCGAATTTTTTGAATAATTACAATACAGTAGACCCCCGAGAATCCGAACTAATTGGGGATGACCTTTGTTCGAATTCCGGGGAATTCGGTGAAATACTCTCGATATACTAAGCATTGAATATCTAAAGAGACAAAAAGGTAAGAATATCTAAAAAAACAAAGAATAATAGAACATCTGTGAAAATTATCTCTTCAATGGAAGCAGCTACTACAGACAATCGTGTGGTCTTCCTATGGGTACGAGTTTCTCCAGTGCACTGGCGAATGTTTTTTTTCATACATTCGAGAGGAAATTTATTAAAAATAATCTCATTTCTGCTTACCGTTATATTGATGACCTTATTGTATTTGACTTTGACAACCTGGACACTTTAATTAACTGCTATCCGGAAAAATTGAAACTGAACAAAACCAATAATAATAACAATAATTGTAATTATTTAGACCTAGTAATCAAAATTATAGATGCAAGCATTTCGGTTGGTATCTATGACAAGAGAGATGACTTTAATTTTAGAGGCATCTCTCTCTGTCATTATCATACCAATCTCAACCTAAAAGTCATTAAAAATACTATCCACTCTCAAGTTAAAAAAATCAAAAATATCTGCAACAACCATTCTGCTATTGTCAAAGCCATTGATAATTTAAATATTAATTTAAAACTAAACGGCTACCCAATACACTACTTTATTATTAATAATTAAAGTATTTATAAAATTTTACTCTCAATCTCTCCTTTGCACTGTTAGTTACTCTGATACTCATCACACACCCTCTTTCATTTTTATTGGCTCACCTGCATTTTTTCTGAACTAAATGAGAAAAATAAAAATAATAAAACATTAAAAAATTATAAAAATGCATAACAACATCAAAAAAATTTTATATAAAAAATCAAAAATAAAACTAAAAAATTATTTTTAAAAACCCTAAAAATCTTTAGAAAAAAAAATTTACAAAAAAAATTCAAATCTTTTGTTAGTGTTTTCCTCACTAGATGGAGATACGTGCACGCATCTATTTGCCTTGTTTACAGTGTAACACATTGTTAAAGCGTCACTCCTTTGTTCCAAATATGTTATAAGAGGCAAGATTTTAATCCCTTCTTTTTACACTTTGTTCTGGAGATTGTCTTTAATTTCTTCTTTGTGGATAAATGTTTTTCTTTCCAATACATTCCGGTTTAGGTTCAGGCCAAAAGAGGATACTAAATTCAGACCTTAAAGTCTTTTTCCTCTACAGAAAACCTATTCCATTTTTGAATCTGCATGAATGTCTGGCCTATGATGAAGTCATTCACCAGATTCTTACTTCTTGTCGTTGTCTACTATTATTTTTTACCCTTCCACCTTTTTATTCCCCTTTTTTTAATATTTTTATTTACTCGATATACTAAATGCAGTAGACTGTTGACTCTGGGTGCTCTGTGAAAGTGTACGGAAAGAGCACGCGGCGATTCGCACGTTACATTGACAGAAGATATCTGAGTTTGTTTCTACTGATTTTAATCATTCTTAAAGACCAATTCGAATACTTTTTTAAGTTAGGAATAAAAATTAGTTTTGTTTTTGATTCGCAATTGTTATCTTTCCTTCTTTTTTCCATAAAAATTTTTTTAAAAATTGTTCAGATTATCCGAAATTTCAGATTCCCGTGGTTCTACTGTACTTTCTCTACTTCGGACACAAGAAAGTAAAAATGTTACATTTAATTTTTTAAAATCTTTTTTCGAGTAACATCTATCATATTTAAATAATTTAGAAAAATGTTTCCGAAATCCGATTTCATCGGAAGAAAAAAGAAAAATGTCAATCTAAACACATTAGTCTAGAATTCAGCGAGGCTGAAATTGACATTCATTGCAGGAAAAACTGACAAAAGAATTTCCTTTCCAGTAATTTTGTTTCCCTAAAAAGTACTCTTTGCAATCTTGAAAAAAAATGTATCCTATTTTAACAACGCTTGAAATCTTTTTCTACTTCGTTCTGAAATTCTTTCCAGAAACCTCGCTATTTTTAGACCGGGATGCATTATGTAGCGAGCATGCAAATGTGATTTCAAAGAAATGGGATTCTAGTACACATATTTCCGATGCTATGTGTACCAGCCGACAGATAGCGTTGTCATGTTTGTGCTTTTTCTTCAGTTTTTCCTTACTTTTTCTACAGAGCATGAACACCAAATCCAGCTTCCGCCAGTTCTTTGGAAATTCTTTTATTTCAAATGATATATCATCTTTTTACATACAGTGGATCCCCGGGAATCCGAACTGACTGGGGCTGACCTCTGTTCGGATTCCGGGGAATTCGGATTATCCGGGAAATTCGGTAAAATACCAAATGCAGCAGAGTATTGACTCTGGGTGTTCTGTGAAGGTGTACAAAAAGAGCACGCGGCGATTCGCACGGTACACTGGCAAACAAGTTGAGGGTAAAAAGAAGATATCCAAGTTTATTTCTACTAAATAAGGTGCTGTATTCATCTTTAAAGACCAATTCGAATACTTCTTTTAAGTTAGGAATAAACATTAGCTTTGTTTCTTATTCGTAATTGTTATTTTTCCTCATTTTTCAGTGAAAATTTTTCAGAAAACTAAAAAAAAAGATGTTCGGATTACACGAAATTACGGATTGTTGGGCTTCGGATTTCCGGGGTTCTACTGCATCAACTTCTGAAATCTTTGAAGGTATTATTATTATTATTATGGTTTAAATTAAAGTGGTTTCGTCTTGTTGTCAGGGCTGTACCGAGAAGGCGGCGAGATTGGCCCCTGCCAATGGGCAGGGCGCAAAAAGGACCATTAAAAAAACAAGATTTAAGAGTTATGGCACGATCTGTTACGTAAATAAAAAAAGAATTTCAGAATAAGCCTTCTGTGGCTGATTAAAAATTATGGTTCTTCCTGTGTTCCTTCCTCCTTATGTATAGGTTTTCGACCAAATGTTACAGTGAATTCTACATTTTGAAAGTTTAATCATTTATCGAATATCATTTGATAATATATTTGGATATGATTTTGTTTCCTTTTTAGTCTTTTAGAAAATATGCACAATTTTGATTTTATTTAATGCAGTGATTCATTTAATTTGCGTTGCACACAGCATTTTCCATCAATATAGCTGATTAAAGTGATATTTTTCTAGAATATATCATTTTTATTTAACCTACTCCTAAAGTTATCTGAGTAGAAAAAATAATGCAGGAAGGTAGTTTCCCCGGGGGTGGCGGGAATCAACAGAAATGTAGCACGTAGTGGAAGGGAGCGCAGCTTTGGCAGTTCTACCAATGATTGGTAGAATCTTGCTTCTTTTTTAGAGTCCATTTCCATCAACTGAATTCGTTATATTTCAGAGAAAAACGTCTATGAGAAATATTTCAAATGCCTAAAACGGAACCATTATGTACCATCCAGGTTCAGTTTAAAACAATGGTTGCTAAGAAATGAAGTAGAGTACTGTAAATTTAAAAAAAAAAAATCCACTATGCAAGCCAGATTTTTAAGGTAGATTTCTTTTTGTCTAGGTTAAAACTAGTTAAATGCATGCAGTTCTTATGCAAGAATATTTAAGAATTGCAGTATCTTGAACGAGATAAAGAAAACAAAACTTAAATGTATATTGTTGTATTGCACCAAGCAATGGGTGGACATATGGAAGTGATTAGCAGCATATTATGGAATAATTTGATTATTATCAAAAGCTAATGCACAACGTATGGATAGGTATTAATCATCTTCCTGTTTTCAGCAGTGTAAATAATCAAATATGTTGGGGGAACAGATATTAAGGGCATTAAATATATTGGATGGGACTGCTAGGGTATTTATAAAAATATTGAAGCAAGGTAGATGCCCAGAAATAAAATTTAAATTATAATATATGTTGAACAATTAATTAATTCTGGGTACTCAATCATAAACACAATAATAAGCATTTCAAGCTCTCTATATTGAAATAATTCACCTACCTTTACTGACCTGAAAACCCTAGCTACTTAATTAAAAGTTAATTTGCATATAGTGGTAGTACAATACTAGTTGTAAAAACAAATCAGAGAAATTAAAACAGAATCAAAATCTGTGAATTTAAATCTTTTTTATTTTAGAATAGTTTAAATTAAATTACTTTAACACTGCCACAAGTTACACATATACAAGATGATGCACATTTTTAGAAAATGTAATAACCAAATTAAAAATATGTAGCTACACATAATACAACGCACTGCAGGCTTAAAAAATATATACTAATAAGGATATTAGGTAGAAACCACAAATTTAAGAAACATCTTGATTCTGCAGAAATGGCGGTACATTTACAGAGCACATCACAGTCTTTGTTTCGCTTGTAATAAAAAAAACTAACCAAAGCACACGTTGTATGGAAAATTCGGAGAATTTGTAATATCAAAAATTATGTTATCATTCTTGAGGTAATACAGTCGCATTATTGGTATACTAACAAGTTTCCTTGCACATTTTCATCAACACACAGTTAACGTAATTTTTTGCAGAGCAGGCTATTGAAGAATTATTGCACCCTGATCATCTTTAGTGCAGGGCTTGAATAATCAGAGCACTCTAGCTACTGATTTTCTTTTTATCGAACATTTTAGCACCAAAAGCTGTCACAATTTTCATCTGAATAAAGAAAGATGAAAAGAAAAAACTTTTTTCCCTCGATGACACCATTCACTGCATGAAGGTTTTAAATTCGCAGAATCCAGAAGATTTCAAATTTGCAGAATCAAATCTTACATCATCACACGAAAAACTCTTGTTGAAGACAAATCAAAGCTTACATCATCACAATAAAAATCTTGTTGAAGAATACAACACTTGCATCATTTTGCTCCAACGGAAAAATAATAATATATATAAAAATGGTTGACTCTCTGAAGGCCTTAAGGTCCCCAGAAGCCTTAAAAAGGCCCTGGGACCTGCAGCTGCCAATACCCTCACTCGTTCAGAGAAGCACACAAAAGAAAAGATCCAATCGTAACGGAAAACGATTCCAGTAACAGACGCCAAAAGCCTGATAACACCAAAAACCTACGCGCCAAGATGGCGAAGAAATAAACCCGTAGCAAAATTTGAATTTAAAAATTAATAAAGTTGAAACCTTAATGGAAACAACAACAAAAATTAAGACAAATAATAATTAAATCGAAAACAAAGTAAATAGTTAAGTAAAATTTAGAAATTAAATGAAACGGCTAAAATTAACGTTTGAATTTCAAAATTAGCCAAAGTTGCCACAAGAAAATAAAGAAACTTTAGTGGCGAAGAATTAAATTAATTAAAAATACTGACAAAGCCGAAAAATGATGTTGATGCAATATTTGCAATCTAACAAGCAGCAAGGGAGATACACTGCGACGCAAAAGTTTAGACAATGAACAAATTCACACATATTTCAAAATACATAATTAATCAATATCCCTAAACAGCTTCAGTGTAATGAGCTACATATGTATATACAATATTATAACAATAAAAGATGATTTGAGCATATTGCAAGTTATTAAGAAATTGTAAAACAAAATTAGCACTGTCTCAAAAGTTTAGACAAAAAAGAAATTAAATTAAAATAAACAGAATTTAAAATCCGATTGCGAATCCTTCTTATTGACTAGTTCATAAATACGAGTTACCATCGAAGAAACCAATTCTTGCACGGTTTGGGGCTCGATTTCGTACCATACATTCTAAATTGATCTCTTGCGTTCATTTGCAGATGAATATTGTCTACCATTGCTGTAAACTTTGAGACACATGATGCCCCAAAGATTCTCTGTTGGGTTAAGATTTGGGCTGCATGCTGGCCAGTCGAGAACTTTTATATTCTGGGAATTAAACCAGACTTTTGTGTTGTCTGTAGTGTGAATTAAAGCAATGCCTTGCTTAAATTCCCACAGAGGGCCACCTAAGAGCTCAGCAAATGGCAGCAGGTTATCCTCCAATGTCTTAGTATAATGCTGTGATGTTTGGCGACCATTGGTAAAGTGCAGAGACACTTGTCTATTGTAGCAAAAGGCTACCCAAACCATCACCGAGCCACCACTTTATCTGCGACCAAAAAAACAACGAGGTTCTTCGCGCAAGTCATGAAAGTACGATGCCCGGCCATGTATGTGGCCCATCCAGATTTCATTTTTCTTTTTTTTCCATCGCTAAATATCAGTGATTGCCATTTCGGTCCATATGACATGATTTCGAGCCCACAACATTTTTTGTGACTTATGATGGGCTTCAGAGTTGGTTTCTTTTTCAATTTCCAATGAGCCATTGTTCCTGCTTCCAAAATTCGTCTACGAATCGTATCCTTTGATACGGAGAGTCCTGATAACCTTTGAACTTCACGAACAGTTGGGTACTCACCAGTCTTTGGATCTGACGATCATCGTGTTTATTTGTCATACGCGGCCTCCCAGATCTGCTTCACATATGCATCCACAAGATAAATTTCGATAAACAGATTTCTTTGATCGATTAAAAATAGGCGAAATTTCCGAAACGAGCTTACCTTCAGCTTTCAACTGCCAAATCTTCGTAACCTCATCCGTTTGAATTTCTTTGGCTCGCGACATCTCGACTACGAAGTGTTATCGTTTGCAGAACGTAAGTACTCGGAGTTTGTATCGCCATCTCTTTTAAACTTGCATATGCTAACAAAAAAAATTCACAGTAACTCGTAATCGTGTCTAAACTTTTGTAACAAGCAAATTTCTGTTTTTATCCAAAAACTTAGTATTATAGCAAATAAAATAACTGTGCTTTGATTATAAAAAAATTCACCCCTTCCTTTCCCAAACTAAGGAGATTAAAAGGGGACTTTTTCCTTCACCAGATTTTTACTGGTCATAGAATCTTCAAAACATACCAGAATAGATTCTTTGGAAAAAGTGAGAAGTGTAACTGTGGAGCAGACAAGGGAGATGCTAAACATCTTCTCTTGGAGTGTGGAGATTTGGGAACATGAAAAAGAAACCTTGAATTTGGATTGGAAGGCTCCGTTCAAAACTCTTCTTTTGTACCCCAGTTTCCAATACTTTCCAAGGATTGTTCTTCACAAACTCTTAACTCTGGAATTTTAGAGTGTGTAACTGTTTAATCCTATGCTTAATTACTTTTACTTTTTCCCCGCAATTTATTTATTTTTTTTATATATATATTTTCTAATTTGGTCTTTCTTACAGCTTTTTTTAAATTTCGGGTTGAAATTTTATTTTGTAATCTTTATTAATTTATATTTAGTTTTAGTTGTAATTTTGGGGTCTTTTTTGTCAGTATTTTTCTGAATGTTGACATGTATGTTCTTCATTTTTGACTCTGTGTTTTTATATGTTTTGACATGTTTGTTTTGCAAATATTTCCTGCCGGATTTCATGCGCCGTACACCATTTTGGGAATGTAGGTGAAGCCGGTGAGGGTTGAATTAAATTTACCCCTTCCTTTCCCCTACACATACCATTTACACCCGAAATTTCAGAAATGTTGAAGCTACTGCGCTGAAAGAAGGTGAAAGGTAATCTCATTGCTGAGAGTTTTCCAACAAAATGCCTCATGCCTGGGTTTCATAACTGTCGATAAACGGTGTACAGATCCTTAACTTCTAAGCAATTGTAGCTAGCGAAAAACTTATTACGCAAAAGGTGTTCATGATGATGATGCAATAATTCGCCTAGTTTCTACCATCACTTCGTATATCTTCAATAGTAGGAGAGTTATGAGGGCATGGAAATTATCACTCCCTTAACAATTTAAGTCAAAAGTAATAAGTAAGGCGCATGCTACCTGAATCCTAACTCAGAATTGGAAACCATCAAAATGAATGGCAATTACGAAATATTTTCTAGAAAAGAGCCAATAAAATTATTATTTGTATATATTTTTTTTTGGAGGGGGGGATAACCAGACAAAGAATATGTGTAAATAATAGTTGCCAACTGAACGGATTTCATACACCTCCGAACAATTTTCTCGTAAAGTTCTACATAAGAAAATCACTTATAACGTGTGGTACAAAATGATTGTGCCTATGCGTTATGAGCGCTATGGTCTCTACCGGTAGCATTACAGATCCTTTAAAAATATCCGAAAATTATCCATTTCCACTGTATTATGACACTGACTTTTATTATAACTATTTCTATATTATTAAACTTATTATATATTCTATATTATTATATTTATTATATCAGATCTATGTGATGATACACTACGTAGGGAATAACCGCTTTCGACTTAAAATTAGATTCGTAAGCTTTGCTTAAAGAAACCAATCAAATTTTTGATGGATGTTATTTTCAAGAACATCGTTCAATCCTTTATAATATCATACATAATAAGTGATATTTAAAATATTATATGTTTTTATATAGTTTGATAAAATAATGAAAATAGCACATTCAGTGTAACACAAAGAAAAAAATACATTTCTATTTTTTTCAAAAATATTCAGTAGTCTCCTGCAGATGGCGCCACGATTTACGATTTCAATTTGATTTCTTCTTAACTTTGCAGTCTAAAACCATACACAAAAATGTAATTATTAATAAAAATGAAATATTATGTTTATTTAGGGCATCATATAAATTCGTAATTGGTTTTAATCTGCACACCAAGGAAAAAGTAAAAATATCAAGTAAATAAAATATTTAAGCATCGTGGAAAAATACTCCACATTTTACTAGAATTTCCGTCTTAAACATTTCTGTTAAAAATATTAATGTATTATATTCAAGTGTTCAAAATTTTAGGAAAGTTCATCTTATTTTAGCTTTGCAGACTAAACTCAACGTTAAAAAGATCCACACATAAGAATTTTGGATGTTTTACTCCATCCGATAACATAGATGCAAATAACACCATTGTTTTGTTTAATATAACCATTCTATTCAGAAACTAACAAATTATTTCTTTTATTAAAATTATTCCAGTTAATGACTATATTTTATTTCTGAGTAAATTTTAAGAATAATGATGTTTATTAAAATACAATAGAATTTTAACGTCTTTCGTTTTTCTTCTCCAATTAAAATAATCGTTTTACAAAATAATAAAAACAACATATTTTACAAACAGAGACTTAATATTTTGATATGTTTTAATATAATACAATATGTTTTACAAATAAATGCATAAGATATTGAAATGAATATATGAACCATTCCTTTTCTTCGTCTATGCGCAGAGCATTGCAGAGCTATGTGCAGTCGTCGCGTATGCGCAGTAAAACATTATTTACTACAAATGCTCAATTTCCCGTAATATTCAAATTTTTGAATTCAAATTTTAATACAATGTTTCTTTTATGTATTGTCAAGTATTCTGTAAGTTTGTTCAATTCGGAAGAAAACTCTGCATGTTATAATAAAAAAAATGCCGAGTTTGAAATTTTCAATTTAATACCGATTTTAACTTACTATATTCTGATAAATATTTTGATTGTCTCACTTTGGGTCTCAGGAATACTCCTCAATCTCTTTAAAATGACACCAGAATCAACCTCCTAGCTAAACGCGTTTCCACGCTACACTTATTTATAACCTTACATAAAACTAATTCATAACAATCACACGTATGCGCCTACACTGGTACGATGACGTCACAGGCAAAACAAATATGTGACAAACTCTTAGAGATATGATTTATCCGTTGTGGAGTCAACCATTCTTTTCGCATTATTAGTCTCGTAGTTATTAGCGATCCAAATCTGACGTTATTTTGTCACACAAGAAAATTTGACCGTCTATCACTGTAACGAGCGGAAAGACGTCTTCACGTCTAAAAGAAAAAACATGGGTGATTTTTTTTTTTAGAATACACCAAAAAAAAATAAGATTTTAGCCAGAACAACTAACACGAATTTCTATTTAGTAGTGATTATTATTCAGTGTTTCATACTTTCTTTGTTCCTAATACATGAAATGTCCAAAAAGAATAAATATTTGATACATTAAGAGAGAAAAAAATGTTGAACCAGAACAAAAAATGCCGTACGGTGTAAAAAGACATCATCCTTTAATTAGGAATGCATAAAAATGTCTTGGTTCTAAAGAAATTTTTTTATTCAACATTTTGTTGCACAATTTAAAATTAAAAAGCTGTTCCAAATTCGTTTTTAATCCCATTTTGAGAAACCATACTAAGCGGAACTTTAAATCGTCATTTTTTTAGGGTTAGTTAGTTTAGTTATATTAATGTCTCGTTTTGAAGCAAAACGAAGATTATTTTGGGAAGGATCTCGTAATTTTAACCGCAGTCACATGGCGAGGACTACACCTGAGATGGCAGCTCCCTCGCCAAGCTTCCGCACCATACCTGCGAGAGAGCGTTTGACCCACTACGTATGATTCAGCGAGCAGCAGACCCATCGGTTTTCGAGCCTGGAGTCCTCCGGCCTCGAAATTTACCACTAGGTCATAGTGGTCCTCTGGTATTTTATTTATCTATTTGAGGGAATACTTTTATAATAGTAAATCTGCACTTTCGAAATTTGTTCTAAATCTGAATCTAGTATTATTAAACAAAACGTCAATTACATGATGCATTATTATGCATATCTATTTCAATTATTTTTCAAGGACAGTAACAGATGTAAAACGACTATGCAGCTAGTCATTTCAGCGTTCAGAAACTTTTCAAATTAAAATCTCAAATGGCATTTATCAATTAATTTCCCTGAACGAATCTGGTAAGAAATTTTTCTCAAAACTTTTGCACTTCTAAGCACTCCATTCAGTTCTCTATTGGCTTCTAAGAAATTCAATTAGAAAGCGCTTTTACGATTATTATAAAATAATTTGAGACTCCAAGATCGATCACACAAACCATAATTAATTTCGTTAAGTGAAACGGAATATGAGATTGGTTTTAAAGCGCAATACATTATAAGTTTTTTACATGCCCTCAGATAAAAATTGTTGCACGGCTAAAAGTCTTTTTATTGCTCTCTCTATATTGATTTGCGCGAATCTTTGAAAAAATTTTTTCCATTATTTTCTTTTTCAAAGATGGGCGCCAAGATTAGTTGAGACTATAGATAGGCGCAAAATCGCCATCAATATAATCATTTCTATGGTGTAGTATCTTCTGTTAGTCAAAGTGACCTCGGAGCACCTAAGTATCACCTGAAGTCAGGAGTGGCGTTACTGTTCGCCCGACAGGGGGCACTACCTGCAATACAAGGGGAAGAGTGAAATGGTCACCCTCTCAAAATTTCGCCAGATCTTTAATTATCTACTAATTGAACAGCCCGTTGCTTGAACGGGGTACAAAAATTTGCCCCGACGGGGGGGGGAGGTACAGTATCACCGAAAGGGGGGACCCTGCCCCCGGAACCCCCACTGGCGCCGCCCCTGCCTGAAGTATAAATCTGACTTAATTCCTACAGGTGCAAGTTGCCTTCCTGGAGGACTTTCAGGGAAACTGGTCCACATCTGTGTTTTGTTTGGAGGAAAGTTCATCACATAAATCTTTCTTTATTAACGTAACTAGTCGCCCTCGGCTCCCAGATTGTTCACCGGGAATATAATTTCAACTGAATCTTTCAATAATTTGATACCCATGGTTCCCTTAACACAGTAATTTTAAACTTCAAATTGTGATAGACATTTTACTCGTGTTCTTTTAATGGCCTTGCATCGGTTCTGATCATTATCTACATGAACATTCCTAATGGAGTCAAGTAACTGTCCGTATCATGCAACTTATAACTGCACATTGTCGGCGCCACTTTACCAACTTTACACGAATGTTATCTTTTACTTAATTTTTGGTCGGAGATAAGACTTAATTCTGAAATTTGTCGACCAGCTTCACAGAAAACAAAGCAGTTAGCTCCGATCCAACGGTGAGCGACACAACTCATCTTTTTTTTAAAAAATAGCTTTTTTTTTAAATGATAAGGATTACCGATTAACTATATAGTAAGGTATTATATACTTATTAGAAATTGCAATCAACAGTACTTTAACTTATTTTCATTTTTTTTTTTAAATATAAGCGTGACTTTAAAAAACTGTAGCCATGCTTACTTCTTTTGAAAAAGGATTATTATGTGCAAAATAAATCTGAAGATGATTGATTTGGTTTTTTTTAATAATTTGGAAGGAAGTATTTAATATCGAGATACAATAAAAACCATCATCAAAGATCTTTTGAAATTAGAACTAACATTATCGTTCAAAATTTAGAATAATTGCTTTTATGAGTTATTTTAAAAATCTTACTTTTTTAAAATTATGGTTTTTCTTTTAGTTACTCGAATCGCTTTCGATTTTAGAAAAGTATGAACAACAAATCAAGTAAAAGTAATCGACGTATGGAAATTAAAAAATAATTAAAAATTTATACACTTAGTTTTTAGCAAAAACCTTTATTCAAATTTGGTAAATACTTTCTCTCCAAAAAAAAACACCATTTTTTTTTAATAAATTGTATATTTTGTTCTTTTCTATCACAAACACCAATTGTAATTGCAGGATAAGCTACAAAAGGACTAAGTTATCTATATGATTGAAATAAAAATCTTTTCTTATTATTTAAATTTAGATCTAAAAAATGCAACTGACAAGATATTTACGTTTCAATGTTCTTCAAATTTTATTTTAGTCTGTAGTATTAATTTAACATTTAAACAGGCAGGAAAGAACAGTTATTCACAACATATTTTCGCAGTAGATGGCATCACTGCACACATACAATTCATTCATGCCTTTCATTTCTTAATATAAATAAAAGCCATATATTGCAAAGTTACTAGAGGGTATAAGGAGGCTCACAGAGAGCGGATGAATTGATGACGTCGCATTGGGACGCACATCGCTTCGTCCCAGTGTTACGTAACACGGAATAAATATCACATTTGAGAGCTTTTTTTAGCAATCAAAAAACTTTTTATAAGTCTGACTTTTTGTGACGCGTTGTTAAAGAATCACAAATAACGAAAGAATAAATATTTTAAGTGTTAATCGAAATTTTTTTGAAAATTCAGTGATCTTTCTGATATGATCTCCATGTAAGAAATAAAGAAAGAATTACGACGTATCTATACTTATAAAAGGCAATGTTTGTGTGCGTGTGTGTTTGTCGGCGATGTCCAGACGAATCTATCGCACTTACAGC
>BGPR01015070.1:0-37598 GCA_013235015.1 Araneus ventricosus
TATTTAATTTTAAAATGAGGGAGTCCTTTGTTGGACACCCTGTATATATAATATATATATATATATATATAGTCAATAATAGATAAGAATTTTAAAAGATTATGAAAATATTTTAGCCATGGCCAGGAGTAAAGATTGAAAAAGATGAAGTCACACAGACGCGGCGAGTTTTTATAGTACTGAACCGGGAAAAAGTACCGAAGTTGAGGTTCGAGAATTAGTGCCACTCTTGCGAGGCTAAATTCAAGTAGAAGTGCTTTTATCATAGGATTGATGTAGTAGTAATTCGTTCGTAATTAAAAATTAACTGGTGTTAAAAAGGATTTATTTTAAAGATGGTAAAATTTCTAAGTGATTACATATATACATATATAATATTTATGAATTTTCATGACAACTCAAAGTGTTCAAAACATTTCATTTTCTTTTACATGAATCGAATAATTTATTTTAACCTTTTCAGAAGTTGATGAGGTAATTCTAATTCTGACCCGGCCTCTCCTCTTCCCCTCTCTCTGCGAGCGCGGTTTCTATAAACATCATTTTCCAGACTATAAACACCTAATTTTTTTATGCATAAAATAATCTCTAAGTACTGAAATTCACTATTCATTTAAGGAAGGAACAAAGACCCATGTCTGTATAAGATTTTTAAATTTTCTCCTAATTTCTACAATTGACGTAAAAGATTGTTTCTATTCACTTTATTTTACAATATTTGTTGCTCGTTGAACCCAAAAACAACAATGATTCTTGCTTGGCTAGGTAAATGTTAAAATATTCATTCATGCTGCCGATCAGTCGCACGACATCATATCTTTTTAAAATGACCTTTTGTTTTCCATGGCACTTTCATTTTATTTCCATTTCAGTCGTGTTGTTTCAATTAAATCGTAATAACGTTTTTTGTTTCTTTCGATTTTTATATTTTGCTTCATCTCCTCAAAGACATTTTTAGCGAAATAACTCAACCAATTTCAACATCGTTTCTTACGACATGCTTTCTCACGGATTTATTCCCTTCAATTATTTCCCCTTTGCTGTATGTAATAGCTCATGCGCATGCGCTGAAAACTCGGGTTGGTAACGAATGTTCATGCCACAGGTCATACGTGATACCACAGGCTGTGCAATTAATAGAATTTCATGACGAAATCGGTGGAAATTCGAAGGAAATGAGGAAATCTAGGACAATGCTTAAGATACTGCATCATTTCAGAACAGCCAGCACGGAATTTAAGAAACATAAGGTAATTTTTTTTCCTTTGTATATTAAAAAGGTTTAAGAATACTTACCCGATAAATAAAAAAACGATAATTAACTTCACTTTCTAATGGAGAATTTATTGATGCAACTTGAAGAAATAGCTTTGCAAGTATATGGAGCAAATGAAAGTGCGACTATAGTATAAATAAGGAACATAAATTCAGAAAATTACACAAGCAAACCCCTTATTTAATAACCTTCCAATCATTAATTTATTATCAATAAAAATCCTGCATTCTTTTATTGATGGCCAGTGCTATATTTGTTGGTAAAAAGACGTATGATTTCGTTCATACATAAAATTGTTTCGGGAATTGGGCATACCTCAAGAATTTCAAATTCAAAAATAAATAAAGAAAATATTTCGAAAATAAGTTAATTTGTTACACGTTATTTCTAAAGAAAAGTTTTATTGAAAATCCATTTTTGAATTTTAGATGAAGTAACAGGAAACTACATTCAATTAAAAAAATAGTATCCGTCAAACCATAACCAATTCCATCCGTCTAGCTCATCTCCCTTTTTAGTTAACGTGTTAATAGACAGGCATAATTCCAAATATGTTTTTGACGTAAACTTACGTCCCTCCATAATGGATGGAGTGACAGGAAAGGGGAAAATTATGACGCTTTTCGTGGTAAAGTTAAACGCTTATAGCTCCGCAACCAAATAACATAGAGAGTTTATTTTAGTCTCATTTAACAGAGAAAGGTGGACATTGAAGATTGCAAAAAGAATTTTAAAATTTGGAATTACGGTTTAGTCACAGTCGAGTTGAAAAGTTGGTGAAAATTACGAAGAATTTTGATGACGTCACAGCGACCGATGCGCGCGCACGCAGTGAAATACACGGAATCAAGTTTTCTCATCAACCAAGAGTTCGATATAGATAAAGACGTACCGATCATGATGATGGGAGACTTCAATTTAGACGCGAAGAGAAACGAGAAGGCATTTTATTTTCTTAAACATCATTTTAATCTCACTATGGTTCCTCCAAACTATCCAAGTACATGAGGCAATTCATTCATCGATCTTACGTTCACGCGAAATATTACTCCAGAATTGTTGAATTACGTTTGCTATTTCTCGTACCATCGTCCGATTTTACATAAGATTGTTACTAACAGAAATTGTATCCAATATTAATAACATGAATAAATATATTACATTTGAAAACAAGTATTTTTTTTCGCGAAAAAAAAACACCCAAACAAAATCACGAATCAGTCACATAAATTGAGAGTTACAGTGAGCTACTCCAGTCACATAATCTTAAGAGTCACAAAAAATTACTTCAGTCACATAATCTCAGAGTCGCAAAGAGTTACTTGAGTCACATAGAGCTACTTTAGACACAGTTGAGTGAGGTAAGTAAGTCTACGCCCCTCAATTCCAGCGGCCATTTAGCAGAAACAGTCTCTCGTCGATCTTTTTTTTTCGGACTCGGGGAGATCTGAAAAGTGAAGTTTCATAAAAATCTCGAAGGTGAATTTTTTGACGAGTTTTGAGAGTACTTCCAGGGACGGATTTACACATTTCTACGCCCTAGATCACATCATATGATGTGCACCTCTGAAAAAATGTTAATATGTATAATTTCAATTAATTATACAATTGTTTATTTTTGAAACATAGAAGTACTTAATAAAATCTTTATTATTTTTGAATCGCATCAAATTTTTAATTCCATATTGCACGACTTATGAAATAACGTAACATTAACGCCTACAAAAATACTTCATCGAATTTCTTGAAATCGTCCGAAATACCTACTAGAACTTCGTTTTTCCACTTTTGTCCGTGAATAGGCTTGAAGGGCCATTGAAGTGGATGGAATTTTTTATCTATTTCAATGCAAAGAAGCTCAAGGGCAAGAGACGATAAGGTCCACAGAAGACAAAAAGAAATGAATCGCTCAAATATTTAATGTAAATGAATGTGAATTTAAAGCATCATTTTATTTGGCGTTTTCAAAATAACACTTAAAAAACTTGCAAATATTTGGTTGTTATTTCTTCTTTTTATGCGCCCTGGTTTGGGCCTAGGGGAAATGTGGCCCTGGAACTTTCTCTTTCAGTACTTTGTCTACAAAAAGTTAAAAATGCTATTGGATGCACAATACAACTAAGTCTCACTTCTATTCTTGAATCAAACAATACAAGGTCTTAATATACATATATCCCGTGGTGATAAGAATGGTTGTATTTATTAGCGACTGCTGCGATTTGATTTGTCAGATTAACATCCCATTTTGAAGCAGTTTAATACCTGAAAATATGCTTCGTAACTTGAAATTTTGATCTGTGCGATTAGGAGTCTTCGTATTCGACTCTCGCCCTATAATAGAAGCTGTAAACGACAGGACTACAATGCTGCGCAACTAGTTAGAGCCGTGCCATGTTGGGATTTGAACAAAGGAAGTGTGCACTTAATCAAAATAACGGTGGATTAAAACAGAATTATTGAGGATCACATGATTCAGGACAACAAAAAATGAACTGAATTGCTGCTAAGTGGGTTATAGTAAGGTAATTTTAAAGAGCATAGAGAATCTATTAGATTAACGATAGAAAATTTGAGAGGAAGAATTTTGAATCGATGCAATGAAGCCAAGATGGAAAAAGGATTTATGCCTAAACTGATTTTAGGTGCCATTAAAAGTAAGGTTTAAGGAAAAAAAAAAAAAAAGTGTTAAAACACGCTTTCGGAAATATATATGTGAACATCAGAATTAAGAAAGTCGTAATTATAATTTAGGTACAGAAAAAAATTAACATTAAAATTGAGAATGCTAAATCATGGTCTGATGCGGAAATCTCACGTCAGTTTTCACATGTGCGAAGCTTACAGACACTAGCGGAGGGTAAAAAATAAATAAAACCCTCAATTGTTAAAAACAAGTTTCTTGAGAAAATATGAAAGAATCGTTTGTTCTGGAGCTCTATTGTTATCAAAAGGAAGAGAGCTAAAAGGGATGTCAACTTTCCAATAGTACTGATGAGCAATGAAATATATAATTCCAATAATGAACTCTTTTTTTTAAAACCTGACATTTATTTTCAACGAAGCATTCGGTTTTGGAAAATAATTGAAAAGGCCACCTCCAGCACATCGCCTTTTAATAAGAAACATCACCTATCTCAATTTTCCATAAACTTAATTTTTCGCACCCAATAATATACATATTTGATTTTTTTTTCACATCTATTTTTATAAAAGGCAATATTTGGGTGTGTGTGTGTGCGATGTTTAGACGAAAAATATTGCACTTACAGCTCTGAAATTGTGCACACAAGTAGTCGTAATAGTGAATCAACGCATCTTGAAGCCCGAATTTTAAAATTTAATCTAGAAAATTTTTTATTTAATATTTTGTGGTATTTCGTACTCATTTCTCTTCTAATAATCGTAGGAAGAAAATAGATACAACATAAGAAAAAACAAACAATTTCCGTTCTAATGAAGTTTGTTTTAAACGAAAAAGTTGCCCTATAATATTTTCTCCAATTTTAATAAATTTAAAATATTTTTTGGGGTATAATTTACAACAACACTTATCATTGTTGCAACGTAATTCAAATCGTTTTCATTGTTTAAACCAGTGGTGCGCAAAACCATGGGTCGCGAGAAAAATTTTGTGGGTTACTAAATTCAAAGAAATTTGACAAAAAATAAAACGTTTTCCTACAAAAAAATTTGGTCGCGACCCCCAAATGAGGGGGTGGAAATGAAAATTGTTCGCGCACCACTCATTTAAACAAGTATTTAATTGCGTGTTTCTCTTTCACTGTTATCTACTCTAAAAGGCAATGTTTGTTTGTGTGTGTAGGTGCAATGTCGAGACGAATATATCGCACTTACAGCCATGAAATTTGCCAGACAGGTAATCGTAATGGTGACTCAATGGACCTAGAAGCCCGAAATTTAGAATTCAATCTAGAAAATTTGTTATTTAATGTTTTGGGTGATTTTTCGCACGGTTTTGTCGACCTATAAGAAATAATGACCGTAGAAAAGCAATCGATGCACCATCAGATGGAGAAAACGATCGTTTTAATGACGTATTTTACTGAATTTTTAAAATTAGTAATCTTTCTGATTTTTTTTATTTCGTTTAAATCATTATACCACGGGCAACGCCGTTGATCGCACTGCTTGTCTAGTATGAACGCGAGACTGTTTGCTCATACCAGATCAAATATATATATATATATATATTAGCTGAGAAAAATTCAGCCTTTTTTTTTCTGCCTCTTGTAAAAGTGAGATAGGTGGTTTTGCTTATTAAGTGACAATATGAGGCTGTTTTTCTTTTCTTTTGAGGGGTATGAAACTGAAATTTTGTTGGTAGTGGTTCTAATCCCACTTGCTGCGACATGTCCTGCCATATTCATGAGTCAAGAAGTTTAATTATATCAATGTCCCATTTTGAAGCAACACGAGGGCTATTTTGGGATAGACATTGCAATTCTGAACCATGGTCAGATAATCAGGATGACACCTTAGCTGGCACCCTCTCTCCAAGCTTCTGCACCACACCAGTGGGAGGAAGTTTGACCCCTTATGTATGATTTAGCATGTAACAGGCCCACATACATGACAAATCTACAGTAGAATCGGGTTTCGAATTTTGAACCCTCCCGCTTCAAAGTCGAGACCTTACCACTAGGCAAAGGCATTCATGAGTCAAGGAGAACTATGGTATCTTTCGATGGTCAAAGTGATTTGGAGCATCTAGGTAGAAGTATGACTTGGCACCAATATATGGCGAAAGTTTGATTCCTGGGGGAAATTCAAGGGAAACTGGCACATATTTGTGTTTTGCTTGGAAGAAAAACTTCAGTACACAGCAAGGAATTGTTGACAAATGCACATCAGTCTATTTGTTTTTGAATAATGCTGGCTAAGTGCACAGACACAACCTATAACCTTCATCCCCCTTTTCATGCTCCTCAGCCATGCCTTAACCTATTTGTGGGCACTGAAATTCTCCACTCACAAGTCACATAAAATAGAATATATATATATATATATATATATATTTATATATATATATATATATATATATATATAAACTTTTTGTCTCAAAAAGTTTGACTTTTATATAACTACGATTAAAAAGACACAGAATAATTTAATTCTATTTTATTGCTAACAGAAAGGAGTTGTCATAACAGAAGCACATTACAAAAACATCGCAACACGTTCACCAAAATGTATAGAAATTGTACACTAACTTGGTGAGTAATCATGATAGTATACTGACATTATAACATAGCAAACAAATCAACAAAACAAATTTAAGATCTCAAGCAATTCAACACCTACCAAGTCACATTCTGGAAATTACAATACAGAGAAGTTCCAAACAACCAAAAGGATACAAAACCTTCAACTGAGACAAAACAATGTCTTATAAATATTGCCTTTTCACGAATAAGAATACATTTCAAAAAAAGAAATTTTAAAAATAGCATTTCAAACTAAGAAACCAACACAGTTTGCAAGCACTCCTTAACAGTTCTGCATGCTACAAATACCCACATACGAAAAGTTTAGAATCACAATTAAAACATCTGAATCATGTGGTATTATAAAATCGCATTTTAAATAACACTAAGTACCACAAACAATAATCATGAATAAAAACTGGTATCATCCGAATTCTAACCACATATTTATTAAAATGCACAAAATCATATAAAATCAATCTGAAGAAAATTCAATAACCAACCATGATAACATTAAGTAACACAGATGTGATCATTACAAGAATGAGAACAGCAGATGAAGAAATTACATCGCTGTGAATTTAATGACCATGGAAGATAACGAACCAAACTTTTATGAAGCACCTGCATACTGAAATCAGCAAGCACAATTCGTTTTCCATTTATGAAAGAATGGTTCTTATCAATAACACAAAAGAAAACAATCAATCAGTAGGCATCAAAGAAAAACTTGCTGGAATTCAAGAAGTAATAAAATAAAAATAGATATGAATTATTTAAAAACAAACAATATATTCTTCTAAGCTAAATGTTTAACTTTTACAGTTTGAACATTCAACTACTAACTAGATTATAAAATCTTATCTGTTATGTGTATCCCTCATTAAGAACACGGATTTGATCAATAGTTGGCAAATGCAATGATTCATCAATTTAATTCAGCTTACAATATATTTCAGACTCGTATTCTTATTAAAAATTAGATATGTCACAACTCCATAAAACTTTTTTTTATGTATAGATACAAATTCGGGATAACTTTTCTCGGCATGATCATTTTCAAGTTCTTAAAAACTTTACAGCAAACTGAAACCAACATGTACTTGAAACCTATGGATCTTGAAAGTTCTTTTGAAACCAGACAACAGTGAGGACTGGGAGAGTAAAAATAAAATATAATAAAAACTTAAAGAGTTTTTAAGAAAAAGCAACCAAACAAATATTAACTAGGAACTTGCATTTTTCACTTCAATGGATGGATAATTGCATAAATACAAGAAATAAAAACAAACATGTAGTTACTTTAAAAATAAGGAGTACAGAAAAAATATTTAATTATTTCTTTCAAAATTATAGAAAATTCTAAATTTACTGTTAGTTTTTAAATTATCCAAATAGTTCATTAATAATGTTTAACTCATGATTTGTTCCAAATAGGAATGTGCATGAAAATCTAAGTAGAAATTCTTTACAACTTAAATTTGGCATCTTTATATAGTTGAATCACAAAGGGAAAATTATGAATTTGAATTAAAACGTATATTAAGTAAATTAGTGTTCTTCATATTTGAACAACTTTAAGTACAATATACAGTGGAACCTCGCTTAATGAGTAATTTGCATAATGAGCAAAATAAATTGTATGACTCGCCTAAGGAGCAATGCTTCGCATAACAAGTGACGAGAATAGGGGAGCTCAAGATTGTGCATCAGCCCATGATTAGCACTCGTTCTGCTAGTATCTTAGTTTCACTTGAGACCTCACATTTTTTCTCAAACTCATGCTCAGACATATTTGTGATTCTTTTTTGCATGCACAAAGTTTAATACTCCATGCAAAAATGTTCCTGAAGATAAATCCACAAGAAGGCAGCCATAAGAGAAGAAAAATAACCATTAAATGAATGTAAAATCATTGAAAAGTGAGAGGTGGGAGCATGGCTGATCTAGAACGTATATGGAATTGGTCTGCATAAATGATTTAGACTATCCACAAGAACATGATTAAGGAGGTGATGCTTCAAAAGGAGTGACAAGAATATCTACGCAATGGTTGCCTGTTCTTGAAGAAAGATTGCTTCTCATATGGATACAGGGAAAGCAGTTGCAAGGCGACACTATTAACGAGAATATTGTTTGTAAAAAAGTGAAGGCAATTTTTGCCGACCTTTTTAAGAAAACGTCAGGATCATCAATGTCTGAAGGATCTACGGGAAACTGTGGGTAATATATAATTTTCTTTAAATGTTGTGCACAAATTTTTTTTAGTATTTTTTTCAGCATGGAAAGCATTATAGATTTTACATTAATTTATATGGGAAAAATTGCTTCGCTTAACTAGAGTTTTGCATTACGAGTAAGATTCTGGAACGGATTATACTCGTTATGTGAGGTTCCATTGTATTTTAGTAATTTTAATGGCGAATGAATGCTAATTACAGATGGAAATTTTCAATACAATTACTGTGACAACATAGAGGGTTTAACAACTATAAATAAAAAGAAAAAAATAATGAAATATAATTATTGTAGTAGAAACTTTCATAACTCATTTAAACCATTCAAGCAAGATGATATATATCCTTATTTTAAATATCTCTTATAGAATATCAAAGACCATCATTTATTGCTTTAAATGAGAGTACACATTAAAAAGTTCAATGATCAAAATTCTACAGCTAGCAGAAACAAATATTTACAAAATTTATAGCAAAAATGGTTCCTAATTTAAGAAAGCTGTGCCAGAAATGCACTGAAATACAAATTTGTTTATATTCTAAGAAAATCATTCACAGAAAAATAGGCTGATATGTTATTGCTTATCTCAAACCTGTTGTTTAACAAAAAAGGACCTTTCACACCATTTGAAATACGATGCAACTTGCAAAAATGAAATTTTTAAATATTGTAATTTATGTATTTAAATGTAATTTGGATAAACTGCTATAAGAAAAATTTATACACGTTAGACCAAGTCCCATCACAGACAAAGATGGTATATCTTTAGTGATAAAAAAAAATGATTACATATAAATGAATAGAGCTCCATGATAGAAGTGTTTGATGAATGTTCACTGCTTCATATATATAAAAAAATAAATTAAGACATAGAGTTTATATTTCCAATTACCAAACTTATTAAACTGGGAAAAGAAATAATGTAAGACACTTATGATTGTCACAAGCAAGAATAATTAAGACACAATGTGATATTTATTTTTAAAAAATGTATTCGTGAGTTTCGCAAATTTAGATTTTAAAAGTTTAGATTCAATTGATCAAAATTTATTTTTATCAAACAATTATACAGACCAAAACTATTCCTTAAGCATTTAAATAAAAGAAAGTTGCTATTAACTAATAATACAATGTGAATTTAGATTCAACTACACATTTTTTTTTATTTGATACAAAATTTAAAATACAGAGTAAAATAATGTTAAGCAAGCAGGTCAGTTTTACATTTTCATAAGCAAGTAGATTTACAGTTTTAAAAAAATCAACAAGTCTTCATTTCTGCATAATAACTGCAAATGGTAAACAACATAATTATAAACTCTCATATAGAATAAATTTAAGTGTGTGGGTGGGGGTGATGGTATATACATATATTTAAATTTCACACCTTTTTTCATCTTATCTTGCTTTCTGACAGTGCACCCTTTAAATATTTCTCAGAGTATGAATTACAAGAAATTGTTTAAAGCAAAACATCTGCAAAAATGCACATTCAAGTAAGTTTCAGAGATATGCCAAAACTTGAATTGCTTTCAACTATTTTAACAATTTTGATATGAAATTATTCATTTGTCTATCATATGCATTCAAACTACTGATTGTTCGAATAAAAACTCATTACATATATTAAGTCTTATTTTTTCCTGAAATAAAATATTTACATAATATTAAATCAACAACATAGAGCTTTAAATTGTGAGTAATTTAAATTGAGAATAATTTGAACACATTATATTTTAAATGAAAAGTGAATTAAAGCTGTGATATGCATAAGTATGTGATCGGTCTTAAGGCTTTCAATTCAAGTTGATTAACCATCAAGTCTTTTTATCAACAAGTAATTAAAAATAAATATTAATGGATTAACTAAAAATTAATAATACAGTGGAGCAATGTGCTACAGAACTTTTGTGAAAACACATAAATGTAACAATTACACATTCTTTTTATGAAGATAACTTAAACATCTTATTTTAGTACTGATATTCTAGAAGAGATGCAACATTTTTCTTTTCATGCCATACAATATACTATTCATTACCATACAATTATTCCAAGCTGAAACTAAAAAAAAATCTTCCAACAGTTTACTATACAAATTATATCAGCTACATTAACTTATAAAATTGAACTCTGATTTGATTGTAGTAATAAGACAATGGAACTTGGTTGAGAGCAATATATTCTGAAAAACCACTTTTAAACTTGAGACAATATTACAGACAAAACTACTAGACTATATTTAATATAAATATTACATACATTCTTTTTTTTTATGAAACACTAAATCACACATTTAAAAAAAATTTATAGACAAACCAGTGCCATAAAAGTTTACTTATAATAGTAACAAAGTAATTTAGAAACATACAAGGAAAACAAAAAAATACATATGAAACTATTACAGTTAGAATGATCCAAATTCAAGGTTGAAATTAAATATAACTAAAACCCTTGGAAAAAAGTTGCCTTATTTTTACTTTGATAAATTCATACATCATTTGGCAGCATTAATATTTAATACAAATAAATGCATGAAACAATGTTCATCATTAAAACAGTGGCACAGACATACTTCAGGATGGTTTCATGTAGACTAGACATCTGAGGTGGTAATAAATAACATTAACATGGCTACTTTTGAACAAACGGAAAGGGTTACTTAGCACAAAAAAAGATAGCTCATAGGACATGTGTTCTACCAGAAAGTTGTATCAATATTGTTAGTGCATGATAAAACTAAAAAAGTTCTCCATTTTAATATTTTAAAAGTGTTACATATCCAAACTGTCTTTTATTATATTAGGTATTTACTTTTAAATGGAAATAGTTAAATGGATATGATCACAGATGTATATCAGGTACAAACACAAATGAATACAAAGCATATTTTTAAGCAGCAATGTTAACAGGGAAAAAAAAAAAACATAAATCTACCAATGTGAATCTTTAAAATCAGCACATTGATCTTAACAATTTGTATCCACAACATTTCATTTATATGACTACCATTTACTATGAACAAGTGGCAGTGTATTTATATAGAAATTAAAGTAGAAACACATGTACAAGATTGCAATTTATTAAGCAGAAAGAAAATTTTCACAATTCACACTAATAATGAAGTACCATGTGAAAATTAGGATAAAACAGCTTTAATGAGGTATTTTCTTTCCACACTTTTCACAGAAACTCCAAAACAATTTTTATTCCCGTTTTTAATGGTTCTGAAGTGCATAAAAAATAATAACAATAGCAGATCAGCTACAATTAGACGGCTAGAGAAACTCTCCATTTTTATGTGTCAATGGCATGACATGTTTCAAGTCTCTTATATGTTACTTGTGTACACAGGAAACTTATATTACAAAAATGGTAAACACTACAAAAGAGAGAGAATTAAATTAATTTTAAATGTCACCACAAAAAACACAAATGCTATTCTAATCACAGAGAATGTTTGGTTTCTTGTTCACGTCACAAGATAACACGGACTTCCCCAATTCTTCCTACTATACTCATTCCATAAAAGCAAGAAAATTAGCCCAGAAATACACATCCTTTTTGTCTACTGGAACAAAATCAAATATAAGAAAATGTCTAGATTTTTCTTCTCTGAAAGTTTTACAAATAATCACTTGTGACCAGACTTGTCTTGAATAACTAAAATAAGGTTAATCATCCCAACTGTCATCACTGTCTGGCAATTCTGGTATGCTATCAACATTTTCGTCATCAGAAAGCTCCTCTTCATCATCAACCTCCTCATGTTTTCTCTTGCCTAAAATTTCTCTTTTAGCAGTAAACAGTGGTTGTTCTACTTTGATTTTAGAAGGTGGTTTTGGAGTCTTGAATTCTTCCACCAATGGAAAGATATGTTCAATTGCCAACTGTGCATTTTTGACACTGGGTGCTAAAAGTTTAGATATAAAAAAAAAGTTATAACTTTTTATTAAAATAACAAACAAAAGAAAATCATACAGGCTTAGGAGTTGTTAATAAAAGCATTCAAGCTATTAGGATTTCACAAAGTGCTCTAATTTACCATTTACCTCTAATAATTTCACACCTTACCTTTCCTCAATTATACATCTTAAATAATGAAAATTACTAATATAATAGGCCAGATCCTGCGGTAACGCTCTGATGTCACCAGCAATAAAACTCGCGCATAGCACTGCGAGACGTTAAACAGCATTATTTCATTGTTAGAGAACCTAAATTTCAGTAATTTTAAATTTAAAAGAGTAATTCTCGTTCTAATTTCAAATTTAATAGCTCTAAAATAGTGAAATAAAATTTGCTATCGATTGATATAAAGTTTATCTAGCCATGTTCCCGAGGAATTTTAAATTATATTAATCATATATTTCAAATTAATTTCCATTTTAAAATAGAAAGTAGTAAATTACGTCAGTGGTATATCATGCGCGTGATATAGTTTGGATGCCATGATAATTATTTATTGCAATCTTGATGATATAATTTGATGCAATTTTTTCGCAACGTTTGACAAACTTAGAATTTCATGATTATTGAATTAATTAATTCATGGTTATTTAATACTTTGCAATCATGAATTAGTTAAATATATTTTTTACGATGAATACCGACGAAGAACCCATCGCAAAAAGACAGTGGATGACAAAGAAAAGGAAAGCAAGATGGTTAGCGAGGCAAAGCCCGCTGGACAGGATTCGTGCAGTAGATGCAGCCGCTTATAGGAGACGCATCGAAGCCGAAACTCCAGCTCAATCTCAAGCTTGCCGAGAAAGATATGCTGAAGCTCATCACTTGGTCCGAAACCGTCAAAGAATTCACTTCATAGAGGCCCAAGTAGAAATGCACAACTGTGGACCCATGAACATAATTTGCCAGTTCCGCAAATCAAAGAACTTTGCTGCAGAAGGCCCTTCTGATGGCAAATTCACCAGCTGTTGCCGCAAAGGGAAAATCAAATTAGAGAAGCCCTCAGATGCACTAAGTAATGATTTTCTCTCTTTATCCTAATTTTCTTCTTGACTTATTGACGAATCCTAACAATCCCGATTATAAAAATTTTCACAATAACATCCACTCATACAATAGTGCTGTTTCTTTCACATCGATGGGAACGAAAGTAGTTGATTTCAGCGGTGGGGGGCATACATATTCAATGTTCATGGTCAGATACGTCATCACACCAGTCACATTCAATCAGTGAATGGCCAAGCTCCTCAGTATTTCCAACTCTACGTGATCGATAGTATTCAGGCTACTTAAATTCGAGTAAATCATCCAGCTAATGAGCAATACAATTTACGAATCCTGGATCAAATCGATCGCTTCTTTAGACAGCACAATCGATTGTCTAACACATACTGCATGCTTCGAGAGGTTGAATCGCGAGTAATCGCAGAATCAAATGAAGCAGGTGAGGGTGTTCCCGTCGTGAGCATGGTCTTTAGGTGTGATCGACATTCAGACCAACGAAGGTACAATACACCGACAGTCAACGAGATAGCAATGGTTTTTGTCAACAGCGATGAAGAACCTCCATTCGAAAGGAACATTCGCATGTATCCATTGAATCCCGAAAATCCACAGCAACCATTTATTAATATCAACATCCTCAGCCCAAATTTAGATCCGATGGCTTATCCCATTTTCTTTCCTTATGGCGAACCTGGTTGGCAACCCAACTGGCATTGTGAGTCTTACCAAGGAGCACAAGGAAATCAAAGCAGAGTAAACGCAACAATGCTTTAGTACAAATCAGCATTAACAGCTGTGATAGACAACTTCAATCCGATTATTAGTGCGGGGAAACTTACACAGCAATGGATTATCGGTTCGTATCTCCAGGTAGAAGCAAATAACCTGAATTTCATCAGAACACATCAACAACAGTTACAAACTGAGCTCTACCAAGGACTTGCAGACCGGAATTCCAGTAATCCTATCCTCATCATTTGAAGGATCACCGTGAAACTTGGGAGAACGGTGTGTGGACGCAAAGTCCATCTTCGCCAAATACAGTGCACCGGATCTATTCATAATGTTTATGGCTAATCCAAAATGGCCAGAAATCACGGAAAATTTATGACCATCCGAACACACAACTGACCGTCCTGATTTGTTGGTGTGAGTTTTCAATTTAAAGTTGAAATCACTCATGGATGATCCGACAGTTCGTGGTGCATTGGGAAAATCAATAGCCCAAGTGTACACAATAGAATTTCAAAAGCACGGATTGCCACATGCACACATTTTAATTGTTCTACAGGAGGCTGACAAGTTTTCAACATCTGATCATATAGATAAATTCGTGCATGCTGAGATTCCATTATCGATTGAAAATCCACAACTGCATGAAATTGTAACAAAATGCTTAATGCATGGCCCCTGTGGCATTGACAATCCTGGAGCACCTTGCATGGAAGCTGGCCAATGCAAGAAAATGTTTCCCAAAGAATTTCGAACTGAAACTACAATGAATGCGAGTGTCTACCATTTGTATCGCAGATGCCCAAGTGACACAACATTTGGGCGAGGAAGAGAAATGGATAACAGATTCGTTGTCCCTTACAATCCTTACCTGCTGCTGAAATATAACGCACACATCAACGAAGTTTGCACCTCTCTGCGTGTGGTGAAATATATTTACAAAGGATTTGACTGCGCCAACATTGTTTTGTCTGCAGGACAGGTCCAATACAATGAGATTGCAAACTACATTGATGCACAGTATGTCAGTACACCTGAAGCAATGTGGCAATTGCTTGGGTCACACATGCATGACCTATAGCATGCAGTGATAAGACTGCCTGTTCATCTCCCAAACCAGAAACACGTCACATTTAAGGACGGCCATGAAGAGGAGGCCTTGGAGGCTGCAAGATCAAGACAAACGATGCTCGAGTCATGGTTCCAGTTAAATCAAAGTGATCATGACGCTCAAACATTATTGAACACTGACATTCCATACAATTACGTGTACGATCATAATAACAGGAAAAGGCGAAAGAGAGGAGGTAACAAAATAGTCTCGAGAATGTACATATTGAATGTCAAAGACGCTGAACGATTCTACCTACGCATGCTGTTGCTTCATGTTCCTGATGCTGCAAGCTTTAAGTTTCTTTGAATGGTTGACAACGTCATTTATGACACTTTCAAGCAAGCAGCTTTTCACCGTCACTTGCTGAATTCAGATGAAGAGTGAGATCATTGCTTACACCTATCAAATGCCAAAGCAACTACGTCAGACCTTCGTCTTTATTATGTGCTTCTGTAACCCGACTAATTTGATCGAGCTGTGGAACAAATACTCAATCGATATTATTTGCACAACAACATCGAAGCAGCTTCTTGGATTTAAGTTACCAGTTCCTCTTCTCGACACATCAGTTTCATCAATGAGATCAACATCTCCAGAAGGAGATAAACTGTGTCAAGCAGTGCTCATCATAATTGATGAAATTACGATGCGCACAAAAGACGGTCTTCGTTGTATTGACTCTCTTTTGCGAGATTTGATGAATAACGATAAGTCTTTCAGAGGCAAAGTTATAATAATTGGAATTGACTTCAGACAGACACTTCCAGTTGTTCCAAGAGGTACACGAGCAGTTGTCATCGAAAGTTGAATAAAATCAAGCCCACTTTGGAGCAAGTTCACTCACCTGTCACTCGCAACAAATATTCGCTGCGCTGGACAAACAGAGCACAACATGTGGCCATTGAACATCAGATCATGCAATCTTCCTGAAATTTCAGGATTATCGTGCGATTCCATCGAAATACCTCAGCAAATGGTAGTAGAAGAAAACCCAATTGCAGCCATTTACAGCAAAAACTTGAATGACATGGAAGTCGAACAACTAGCAAAGAGTGTCATTTTAGCGCCAACCAACAAGAAGACACTGGAAATGAATCGGTCAATCATCGCCAAACTACAGGATGAACCTTATACCTTTTACAGCTCCGATTCAAAAATATCCAAAGATCAGAATGACCTGCAAAACTATCCACCTGAATTTCTGCATGATTTAACTCCATCAGGCATGCCACCCATGCAATGATGCTTAAGAAAGGAGTAATCGTCATGTTGCTCAGAAATCTAAATCCCAAACAAGGACTTTTGTAACGGCACTCGCTTATCAATTACTGGTCTCCATGAAAATTTTATAAGTGCGAAAATTGTATCTGAATGTAATCCTGGTGGCGTTGTTTTCTTAACAAGAATTGAATTAGCCCCCAGTGACGTGAATCTACCATTCGTCCTCAAGCGCCGCCAGTTCCCATTAATTCCAGCTTACGCGATGACTATCAACAAATCACAAGAGCAAACTTTCGATCAGGTTGGAATTTACCTTAATGAGCCTGTCTTTTCACATGGACAGCTCTATGTTGCACTTTCAAGGTCTAGGAATCCCAATCACATTAAAATTTACACAAAAACATCTGAAGTACAAGGAAAATTGTTAAACAACGAAAAATACTTCACACAGAATGTTGTTTACCAAGAGGTTTTTTGAATCAAGAAATATGTAAATAAAAAAAGAATTTCCTGTCATAGAACATATGTTTATTTTATTTGTTTTCAATCAATGTTAAACATTTCTCTTGCATATATAACTATATCAAATTTGACGGGAAATCTCTCGAATGAAGAGGCAATTTGCACCCGTCAAACCATGATGGGTGATTTTCTAGTTACTGGAATAAAAATTGTTCTAAAGGATAAGGAAAAATTTTGAAGCACTGACAGCAGGTATTGCAAGACCCCTATTTCAACTTAATACGAACTTTCATTTATCTGTATTTAATATACAAAGGGGAGGGGGCTCAATCGAGGACATCCAAAATTAAATATCAACTATGCAAACAATCACATTTCCAAATAATATAATTTCTTTGGTGAAAGCAGGAATTTGCTTTCCATGCATCTTTCACACAAACAGTTGAAGAACCAAGTTCAGTTTGTTCAGTACAAAATGTATTTTTCCTATTTTACATCATATTCTATATGCATTCTAGCCTATAAGTTTAAAAATAGATCATAATTCTTTTATAATTATTATTGTTTTGAAATATCAATTTGAATTGGAAATTTTACCTTTACCCATCATTTTTTTTGCATTTTGCCGATACTCAGCTGTTTTAATAGTCCTTTATTTTTTAATTTTTTGTAAGTCTGAGCACAAATTGTGCTTAAATAGGCAGCTAAAGTGATGATCCTAAGGATTTTTTTGTTTTCATCAAATTAGTGGTTGGACTGATGGAGTAAATATCTGAATAGCTATGGAGTAAAGGACTCTGTGATTTGTTTACGAAGATGGCTTCTTAAAGAGTTTACACAAATAATGGAATTTCAATGGCATTGCACATTTATTTCTTTGAACTATTAACAAGAACATATTTATCAGTCTTGTTGCATTGCAAAAAATTTCCCAAGACTATGGATAGCAAAAATCTAGGATAAAATTAGGAATGCTTTCACATGAAATCCTGCACTCTGCCTTATAAAATCCCCCTTTTCACATTTAAAAGCTAATTAAACAAAATTAGATTTAAATATAAAATAAAACTATATTTACCAGTCACAGTTATACTTCCAGTAGTAAATATTTTCAAAGTTGCTTTAAGCTCTTTTATTTTATATGTTGCTCCTGGATGCAATTCAGGTTCATATCTGCAATCAAATAAAATTCGATGAAATAGCAATCAATGTTTGGTTCATAAATTTTAAAGTGCAAACTCATATTTCAATGAGCTTGTACTTACTTTATGCATGCCCATAAGAAATATGCATACAGAATAATGAATGAAAGAAACTTGGGATTGCAATCAAGTTCTTAACTTCAACAATAATTGTATATAACTGGATGCTTCAAATGTAAAAGTAAGTAAAATAAAGCAAACATACTTGTTAGGCAAGAAATTCATAATAAACAGATAAAAAATTTATTAGACTTTTTTCTCAACTTAATACTATATTGTAATGAAAATGTTGGGTATGATCAGGATGGAGTTAGGAAGATGATAGGAAACTGAATTTCGGCCTGAAGTGGGAAGGGCTACAAGTGTTCTGGATGACGCAACAAAGTCTTGATAGCAGCTCCATAGTTATGTTAGATTTGAAAATGGAATGTTCAAGGCTACCCAAGTCAAACTTTTGTACAGAAAAGATTTCACTTGTTTTAAACAAAAACCGAAATAAAAGCAGTGGAATTGGAAACTAATTTTGGAGACTTTAACAACTTGATTATCAGTATTTATAATCATTGACAAACTCAAATTAGAAAAAACAGTGGAAGTGCCGCGGTATGTTACCCCACTTATTTAAATAGTTATATGATACTAAAGTAAAAAAGTAACTGATATACTTGATACAGTTTTAAACATTAGTAATCTACATCCTGGTAATAAAAGTCAATATTTAAAACTAAAATTGTGGAATTTCATAAAGTTTTCAATAGCTCCAAGACACATAAATATACATACCACATCATTCTTTGGTAATAGCCACTTGTAACATTTGATATACTGTCACTTGAATTGTGAATGACTATAGTTTGGTGGTTCCCAACCTTTATTTTATCCCATACTCCTTGATTTTTCTTTTTGAGAACCCCTACTGTCACCCCTCCCTAACCATCCCTTCACCCAAAGAGTTTTTATACATAATGTTAAGGTCTTAGATTAAGCTTAAGAGTCAAATGGATCGAATTAACTTGATAACATTTGCAGAATATATTTTTTTATTTCACAATTTATTCGATTTTTTTCTACACCCTAACAAATTAAAACAGCACTGAAATAATTTTGCATTAATTTATGATGAAAGTTAACTGATATTCATCATAATAATGAACTATGCAAATGTATGATTATTATGATTATAAATGATGAACATTACAATTCTTGATTTTGTTTCATGGAGCTGCATCAAGTTTACTCCGATATTTATTATTAAGATTTGTATATGCATAAGATGAGTATGTTCTTTTCAGAAGTTTTGTGTACGTCAAAGGTATGAAATATTTTACAGTTTTAATACCCAGTTCTTGGTACTTCACTTCCACTGTTACCCAGCAGGCTTTTGGACTTGTATAATTCACTTGGGGAAACCAAATTCTATAACTATTTTTTTCATTTTAAACCTCTAGGTTTCATGCCTTTTGCTATAATCAATGTTACTTTCGCATGCCCCTCACTGGTTCGCCATGTACCCCAAGGGTATGCATACCACAGGTTGGGAACTTCTGCTATAGTTGGATGATAAACAAAAAGTTTCATCAACATGCCTTTTATTCTAGAACATTAGAAAAAGATATAATTTTACAACCATCCCACAAAAAGCAATATTCACATAGGACTTGAGGAGATATGCACAAATGTGAAGCTATTCATTTTCGAAATGTTAACGTTGGTTGGTTTGGGATTTATTGGCACAAGAGCCAAATTTGTCCATGCTGCGCCAAACGTACGGTGAAAGTACAGCATATGGTGGCCGAAATGTTAACATTACGATTAGGTTTATTTTGTTTTTACATGAAGCAAAATAAGAATGCAGAACCATTATGAACAGAATCTGTTACTAGAAACAGCAGTCATATATATATATATTAGCTATAGAGATTATATACTGGCACTTTATACAGGGTTCTTACTGATTTTTTAAATTAAAAATCAAGGAGTTTTCAAGGAGTATTTTCAAAATTTTCAAGGAGTCAATATTTACGCATGAAGAAGTGTTCCCCTTTTAAAGTACACAAAAATTATATTAAGAGTATTTAAAACATTGCTAATAACTGAAATAAATGTGGTTATATTTATCTCTTTTATAAGTTTTTACCAAGCAGATTTATCCAAGAATGCCATGTTAAATCTATTTATATGAAAGTAGAGTGGTGCCGCTTAGATACTCAATTTTTTATAAAATTATACAACTACCCCAAAAGTTCAAATAGTTCATTTACATACCATGAATTACCATGTTTTAAATAAAAAACTATTTCCATTAATTTTTTTTAGAATTTAAATTCTTAAATAATTTCCATGCCTCACTGTGCACCTTATGTAGTGCACATGATCCATGATTTAAAATATAGAGGTACAAAGAGAGCCATTGATTTAGATATTAGAAACTGTTTTTTGGCATTCTCATTGCTTATAAAATAGCATATGAAGAAAATAAAATTAACAAAATTTCTTGATTATTAAAACTAATTTAGCTAAAATTGATTAATAGTGTCTATTAACTGCACCATCACAATATGTGTCCTTTACAACAAACCAAACGTTACAATTTAAATACAGTTAATGTTTTGAAATAATCCAAGAGAAATAACATTATCGATTCTATTGTTTTGGTTGTTACTGATTGGCACTTAAAACCAATTATTAAATTTTGGATACTGCTAGGAGATTAACATCAAATCGTAGAAAGAGCAACGCAAAATACTTGGTAATTGATACACCGGCGATTTATAATCCTTTTTATCGGTAAAACGTAGTACACATTTAATAAAAGAAATGTTAAAAATTGAAAATCAAGAAGTTTATAAGGAGTAAAACCCAAAAACAAGGAGTTTCCATAGTGCTTGAAAATGAAAATCGTTTTCAAGGAGCGTACGAACCCTGTTATATGAAGTTTTCAGATGATCTCAAGTAAAATTTTATTTTTGTGAAAAGTAATGTTTACGCCTACACATTTTAATTCAATAGAAAGAATACACTGAAAGTAAATGCAATATCTTTATACATTAGCTAGTAAGATCTCTATACTTGAATCTGTTTAGGGATTTTGAAAAAGTTGTCACACGTCTGACGAATTGATAAATAGTTACATCAATTAGTACTTCATGATTCTTCCAAGACTATGCCACTAAGAGAACTGATAAAATTGCAAACTACAAATAAAAGATTACTCTTATGCACTCTTTTTAGTAAGCTTCAGCAAATGATTTCTGAACATTGGCAAATGCTTTACTAAGTACAATCATTAAAAATTTACTTCCAGTATGCTTTACATAGTATATACTATGTGTTGAATGTGATATTAAGATGCAGATTTTAGTTTAATAGTCATATCTCAAATTGATACTTTTACAAGCTTTAAAAATACTTGCATGTTTTTAGAACATTCGTATACTTCAGTTATTTTTAATGTCATTAGAAATCTCCAACTCTTCAGAACTTTTGTAAATATGCAAGTTTTTTGTGAATGAATAATAGTGAAAAAAGTATAACACTAGTTATCCCAAGCCTAAATGGTACACAGTATTTATATCTTACCATTTTCAAATCTTAATGGCATAAAGGTTGGTTATCCATGTAATTCTTAATTTAAATATTTTTAGTAAAATTTAAATGCCTGTAGCAGCACATTATGAAGTTCGGTTTGATTTTTGAAACTTTCTAAAATTTCAGGCTAAATTTTTTTATGTATTTTGAATTACCATAATAGAAAAAAAGAATAAATATTAATATTGACTAGCAAAATAAAATTTAAATAACAATCCACTAACTTACTCAACAAAGCCTTTGTGTTTCTCAGCAAGCTTGATGAGATTTATACCGAAATACATGATGCAAGTACACAACACGTTCACAACACGATAATTACAGAATCTCACTCTAAATCCCAATTGTTGAAGTTTCCTAGCAATTTTTCTAGAAGCTGTTTTTGCATCTTCATCACTATAAAGAGATAAACAAGAAATGTCAGATAAATACTTTAAATATATCTCCTAAAATAAATAAACAAATAATAGAATATTCAAAGTGTCTACCAAATAACAAGGTTGAAATTTTTTGAGACCTTTTTCCTTCACTATTTTGGGCTTTAACACTAATTCTGAAACTAATAAGACTAATAGAAACAATAATAAAAGTAACGAATTAAATTACTAAACATAATATTCTAGAAAGAGACAAGAGAGAGAAAATAAATAATTGACATATGCAAAAAAAATTCAATTTGAAGTCATCATAAACTCTCAAGTATTATTTTTTTTAAAAATTACCTTAAAGATATGATTAAACATGCACATTGCTTTTATAGAAAAATATGGTTAAGAATGATAAATTTAAACTTAGGAACAATGATTCATCTACTGATTAATTAATGTAAGAAAACCTGATGGGCAAACAAGGTTCATGTCAGAATTACAGACTTTTGTGGAGATACAAGCAATTAGTTTAAATGATTAGTAACCTTAAAAGACTGACAAACTTTTCAATTCATCATTCATTAAGAATGACTATTCATTACAGATGGCCAGAATAAAAATCATCCCCAACCGAAATTACAATTCCTTATGGCAAAAAATATTATATTTCAGACAAAAATTCACAACTCTCTCATGAAAGTAAATCTTAATATTAAACATAATACTAAGTTTTTTTTAACTCTTAATTAACTGAATGGTAAATTAAATTCCTCATTTTCCCTACTTAGGGGGGGGGGATAATTCAGGGCTTCTTAAACCATGGTTCATGAAGAAATCAGTCTTAAGACCTCTCACAAAGTTTTTTTTTCAGATTCTTCAACATTTGTCAGCAAAAATAGTTAAAACAAATAACACTGACTTTAAAAATTCCATTACAATTTGCAAAAACTATTTTTAATAAAATTATCACTAATGCACCATTATTATTACTAATGCACCATTTTCTTATTTATTTTCGAACTTTAGAGAGGAAGTAGCAAACTTTTCCCATATGGAACCATTAATAAAAGTTAGTTAGTTCTTTTCAAAGCAGTCATGACAAAACAGGTAAATACTACTAAAAATACAGGTTAAATGTCCAACAAAATTTGAAGTTTAAAATAACTTTGCTAAGGGAACCATGAATGTCAAAAAAATTCAATTCAAATTAAACAAAATCATTATTTCTGGAGAACAAGCTGGTTGCCAAATGCAGTTAATAACTAATAAAATGATGCACCACTTATTTAGTTTAAATAACAAATTGAACAAATTCTGTAAGTGGAAGTAAGCATTTTCAAGCCACATAAAAAATAATAAATTTATGTAACTGACTACAAATTAATACAAAATAAATATCAGTAAAAAAAGTCAAAATTTTCTTTCACTTATTTCAGAATATATTTGCAAAAATATGCATCCTCAGAAAAAAAATTATTAAAAAATAAACGAAAAAGCATAGCAAAATAAAAGTAGAAGACTTATCAAGATATTCAAAACAGCAAAAATCCTCCAAATAAACATAATAATCCTCAGAAAAAATAAACATTTTTACCTGATTTCCCTCTAAAAAGTACTAACTTCTTTTGTTATTAGTACTATAAGATAAATTCAAATGAAAAAAGTATAGATTTCATTACTAGATTATGATACAACTAATAAAAAATGATACCTCCCAATATTTTAATTTACAAATCATAAGAAATGCATCGACTTTTAGGTACTGAAACAATCTATAGAAAACATTATCCAAAAAATTCTCCCAGTGGAAAGAAAAAAAAAAGTTTACTGTTAGTTATTGATAACAAAAATAACTGAGGCATATAAAAGCATTTGGTGAATGGTATATATTTATTTTTTTATTAAACAGAAGGTTTGTATCACAAACTAATTAATTACATCATTTGTCATGGCATTGTCTTTTATCAATGTTTTATGCCAGCAATATTTGAACAAAATATGAAAAAATAGGAATGAAAAGACATTTGTTAGTACTGAAATCATGTCACTGAACACATTTAATTATATTTTACCTTCAGCGACCACCTGGTTCGCCAACTTATTAGTTATATCAATAAAATTTTAAATAAGCAAGTTGTATAAATTAGTTTTTATTTTTGTATTTTATGTTAATTATTTAGAATTAAAGCTATACAATGAAGTTATTTCCAATTGGAGTCTTTGTTACAAAACTGTTAGTTTCTAGAAAAATGATGGATAAAACTGAAGATTACAACAAATGACTACTATATACAGAATGAAATGTTAAAATCGTGAATATTTTGATGCTTTTAGATAAAACAGTACCAACATTGAAAATGAAATTCAAATGCATCCAGAATCAAGTAGTAGAGAGAGATAATCTTCAATTACATCAATGCATACTTCACAGTTTGTCAGTAAGTAAATTAAATCTAACGTTTGCAGAATTGTTAATGAATTCATTTATCCGCTGCCACTTCTCAAATATTGATTTGAATTTCTTGTAACAATATTGACACAACTGTATATTTTTAATCTGGAATTGGAAGCGTTAAACGTGCAAAATGCATTTAAAACGCACAAAAGTATTTGAAATTTTAAACGATAGCATTTGGTAACCGTGATTTATTAAAAACTTCTGGCAGTAAACCGGTAGTAACCACGAAATTTCCCGCTCCCCTGAACATCTCATAGAACCCTTTTGTATTTTTCTGCTCCTACCTCCGTTCCCTCTGACCAGTCTAGAGAAACAGGGTATCTATCGTCTGCCACAGTCAAATGAAAAGATGGTCTCCTTGAGCGACCTTGACAGCAGTTCATGACAATAAAAAAACCTTGTAAAATTGAAATGAATTACCATAATATTATGATAATAGTGCTCAAACTAATATCATTGAAAGATAATTGTTTGCATTTTAAATTGGTATAAAAATCATTCTCATGCGATAATTCTTTCGCATGTTATTGAAGGAAAAAAGGCCAAACATATCGAAATTTGGCTTAATTTTTAAATAATTGAAAAAATTGAATTTAAAAAATGAAAGAAAAAAAAAAGGCTCTGAGGTACACATCTTCAGCATCCCAAGTATATCTGTGCAAAATTTGGTAGCTCTAGTCTCTTCTATAGAGCGCCAGACAGACACACAAACATTCATCTTTATTAATATTCGAGATTGAGCAAAATTTCAAGTATTTGTTGAACAATACTTCAAGAATTTGTTTGAAAATCATTCTATAATACTTTTATTAAGTTTCTTATTATTACTTTTTTAAAATCCAAGTTTTATTCAGGTCATATTTATCCCTATATGAATACTTAATTCTGCAAACCAAGGGCATTTTACAAACAACCACCTTAAAAGTTCTATCTCATTCTATTTTTAGTTTCTCTTTCAATTTTCAATCCTTCATTTAACTAAAGATTTTCTACAGCTGTATGAGAACACGATTTAAAATATATATTAAAAAAAAAAGATGTTTGAATTAAAAAATATTCTATATAAGCCTGGAAAATGTCTTTTTTTCTGCACAGTGAAAATTAGGGATGTAATAAATATTCAGTCTGCTCAAATACTTAACAGATATTCAGCTGAATAAATTCAGAATAGTTTTTTTAAAAAATATGCTTTTTTAAGTATATTTAACGAAGAATATTGCGCAGAATTGTATTTTATTACATTTATCATAAAAAAATCTATTTACTCAGTTTTAAGTTACACAGCATTTAAGTCAATATTATAATTTTACATATTATTTCTCATTGTAAGCCTGAAATTACAATGAAAGAACAAAGAATTTCCAACATCTCCAGGAAGAAGTCTGTTCTGTTTCATATATATTACCAGCTTCAGAAAATAAACTTTCACCACTTACTGTGTTTGCATTAACTGAAAGATATTTTCTTACTGAATATGCAAATCTTATTATTTTTTTTTACAGCAATTAAATGGACACTCTATCCTGGCTATTAGAAGTTCTCTATCAAAATTTTACTTCATATAATTTTAATTAATCCATCAAAATTTTGGTGGAAATCTACAAGTTGGAACATACTCTTATTAAAACGGCGCCAGCATGCCGAAGCAAGATGGATGCTAATGGTAAACAAACATGCATCGGTCACAATTAAAAGTTAATCTTTTAAATTTTAATCTTTTTTCGAACCATTTGAGTTTGTGGTTTGTCGTTGCACTATCTCCCATTTTAAATGTAGAATTTCAAGAGAACTATTAGCTTTTGTAGCTCATTGAATGTTACTTTTAATTATTCTAATGAAGCAGGAGAAACTGCGCTCGAGATGCCTGCAGCATCTGAAGTGGGCACCGGGCAAATTTTTTTAACATCACAGCTTCGCTTTCAGCAAAGCGGGATCCTAGCAGCTTAGTGAATGTACGGAATCAGCTTCTTTTAATTACTCTAATGAAGCAGCAGAACATTTGCCCTTAGTAAGCTACTAAGGGCAAATATTCTTCAAAGCAAGTAATAGTAAAAAATTAAGACCTACTCAGTTCTAATATTTGCACATGGGAGGAAACGCTCTTAATATATGAAAAAGAAAAATGAACAATGTGGCGCAAACCATCGCACAGGTGAAGACAGCATTCCAAACAATGAATTCCAAAATATGAACAAACAACTTCAAAAACTTCCATGCAAACGATTTTCATTTTAAGGCAAAATAAATAAATAAATGAATATATGATCAGAAAAACATATAATCACTAAATAAACCCAAGTTTTATTTGTCTTCTTTTTACAAATTGAAATCATCCTAATTAAAATATATTTTATTATTTAATTAAATATTTTAAGTTTTATAAAAATCCACATAATATGTAAACAACTCAAAAACGCGAAATGCTTGCCAATGGAACTAATCCGCTTGATTCCTCAGGTAACCATATTGGCAACGAAATCATGCATGTTCCAACTTCTAGATACCAACCAAATTTTCTTCTGTGTCAAGTTCTGTAATGACGACTTTTATTTTTGTGAAACAATTCCAAACTGAACAGGGTTTCCCATTTCTTATTATTGGAATTAAGGTATTTAAAATATTACAAATATACATATAGGTATTAACATTTTTTTAAATATACAAATAATAGAATCAAAATTTTAAGAAAGATTTTATTTACAATCAAAAGTGAAATGTTTTCACTTTTGATTGTAAATAAAATATTTCTTAAAATTTCATACATTTCATTTATAAGCATTCATCAAAACATTAGTGAAAATCAATCTATGTCATACTCCCTTCATATATACTATATTTAACAAATGCTCTCAGAAGACAAAAGAATAAGTTTTTACCTAGTGGCTCCTGTACAGGTAATCTTGCCTGAAGACCATATACTAGCAGTGGTGTAAGGCTTCCTAAGTTTCATAATTACCATCTGTAAGCAGAAATAAAATTTTAACTTTATCCATAAAAGAAAATAAACAACTTTCAGAAATCATATTTTACACAAACAGCTAATAGTTAATAATAACTAGTAATCAATATGAATTTATGAATATTTATAGCCCACCAGACGAAGGACAGAAGGAGGTACTGTGTCTTGAGGAAATTGAGGGGATGCATGCTCGCTGGCTGACGTGGCAATTTGGTTTTTGAATTGTCCAGTTATATATACTAGTTTCTTTGCCTGGTTTGGTTCAACCTTTTTGCTTTTCATATAATTTCCTTTCTCTTGAGGCGAAGAAAGCCATCTCCCCGTTTTTTTGTGTGCAATGTATTAGGACTACTTTTTATCCTCACACTTTTCACTTGGTGCCCTTATTGGATTCTGTCATGGAAATGGACCCTGCAGTTTTATACCATCCTTTTATTGATCCTCTTTCTCTGGTTGAGAATGTAGGCAGAGATGGTGCACAAAATTTCACATTTTTATTTTAGGCAATTTCGGGAAATTTTCCTAAATTGTATCCAAAGCTCCTTAAAAACAATAATGCATCAAAGATATCTAATATCAAAAATATTGTTCACATGCAATTAACTAGACAAGGGAAATTACTTTTACTCATAATATTAGCACAGCAAAAGAATTGGGGATTATTATATCTATTCTTGTAACTCCGGTTTCTTGTCTCCTAAGACCATGAACGTATTTCACCTTGTTTTCTGCTCCGCAACAGTTCAGAAGATATTTCGTTGGAAGAATTAGGAAGGGAAATGATGTTAAAGTACTTGAAATGTGTTGTTTCATGTGCAATAATGAATCTTCTGAAAATGTATTAATCACTATTTTTGGAACTATTCTCCCGAACTTTATCAAAATTTGGTTAACTCGCCAAAAAACAAATCTTTTCATAAACAATCCAAGACAATGTCACATTTGCTTTTCCTTTACACATCCAAGTAAGCTATGCAAAATCACTTCCCTTGTTTGTAGTAATTGCGGCAGAATTCATCCTAGTGTCACGTGTATGAATAAAGTATTAAAATGCATTAATTGCAATGGTTCTCATAAAGCTATGGATTTTGATTGTCCTAAGTGGAAAGAAGAAAGGGATTTCCTTAAATTTAAGTGTATCAATCACTTATCATTTATGGAGGCCCGAAGAATGCAAAGTAATTCACAAGATATATCCTCGTATGCCAATATCATTAGATCTGCAAATGCAGTTGAATGATCCAATAAATATGTGAACAGATAAAAACTAACTTGTATCCTTTTACAATTTATGAAAGGTACGCAAAATATAATATTGCCAGCTCTCAATGAGCAAAAACAAACTTTCCAATCTTCACTCGAAAATGTCACACAACAATTTCAACACATTTTTTCTTGTCTCACAAAGGAAACAATTGATAGTAGAAGCAGTCATAAAAAACCGAAACTTACAGTTAACAAAAATAAGAGCTTGAATAACTCAAAGAAACTTATTGTTGGCTCTTCATCAGCTCCCAGCGATGACTCTAAAATGTTTACTGAGGAGATTCCTCCACTTCCTCGCATGAGTTTTTTTTCTGCACCATTGTTTTTGGTTTGTTCATGTTGTCAAATGTTTGCTTTTCGTTAATGCAATGGAATGCCCGTAGTATTAGAGCAAAAAATTAATGTTGTAAAAATTTTCTTTCTAGGCATAATATTATCACCATCCAGGAAACTTTCCTTAAAATTTCAATGAGCTTTCATTTTTAAAACAAAATTATTTACAAAAAAAGATCGTGAATCATCTAATGGAGGTGGCGGTCTTCATATAGCTGTTGACTGAAAAATTTAAAGTCATATCATCAATCTTCAGTTGCCTTCATCAAGTAATGAGGTTCAAGCAATCAAAGTTTTCTTTCATCATTCTGAATTTACCATTGTTAATCTTTATTCCCCATCTAGTAGTTTTGAAGTTGTATGGCTTATTAATTTATTATCTCAAATATCGCAACCATATATTATTGTGGGCGACTTCAATATCAAGCACCCGACCCTGGGAGCTCAAAATTCAAGTACAAACGGAGAATTATTTTTAGATTGGATCATCAAAAATAACTTGAATATCATCAATATGTGCATTCCAACTAATTTTACAGCCACATCCACTTCATTATTGGACCTTGCAATAAACAGTCCAGACATTTTCCCGTAGGGGAGAAGGGGGCTAGTGTGGACACCTTGAATAATTCAGTTATTTATAACTCAAAATTTCTCTGTGAAGTTTTGCAGAATGGCAACACCAAGATACACTTCCATGTGTAGTTGCATAAAAACACACTTGATAGTTCAGTAGCATTTTACAAAAGAAGGTTTTCATGGTGGAAAAGTAAGTTCCTGATTTTTTTTATATGATTAGATTAGACTATTTTAATTAATTATTTCAAATAAAAGGAGATTATATTATAAATAGATGTGATTCACAATATATTTTGATATTCAGTTTTGCTGTATATGGTTTTAATTAATCAGTAATAGGTTTATAAGAAAAAATGGCTCCATGGGGCTAGTGTGGACACATGGTGATGGGGCTACTGTGGACATGTCCACAATAGCCCCATTCAGCTTTCAGTGGGAAAAAAACAAGAGTTAATCAAAATATATCACATTTTATGTTATTTATTTGCTGAATTAGATTGATTTTTGAAAAGTGCATTCATATACAAAGGATTCTATGTGTTTTTTTTTTTTTTTTGGCATATTTTAGGCTTTTATTTACTAAATAAGTTTGTTTATTGTAAAGTGATAAATTAATTTACAAGGAATTCTATTGTTTTCACACATTAATTTTTAATTCAAATTACTAATGGCAACTTATAGAATCTTATTTTATAGCAATTTTAAAATACTAAAGAAAATTTTGTTTTCAATTTTAGGCAATCATGATTCGTTCATACCAACGTAAAACTGATCGCTCTAATCTGTCTGAAGATATTATTGAAAAGGCTGTTAAAGATGTAATTTTAAACAACAAAAGCATTCGAGAAGCTGCAAAACATTATAATTTAACAAAATCTATGCTCCATAAAAGAGTAAACATAGCAAAAAGCCAATGTAAGGAACTGAATTCAGAATGTAATGCAGAAGAGATTGATGTTAAAACGACGAAAGTAATTGGAAGAAATAAATATCGATGCCATCAAGTACTTGCAGATGAAGAAGAACAATTACTCAGTGAATATTTTTTGATGTCTTCGAAAATCCATTATGGATTGACATTTTTACAGGCAAGAGCACTGGCATTTCAATATGCTGAAAAGCTTGGTAAAGCTATGCCAAGCAGTTGGAATGTGAATGAATGTGCTGGCATTGATTGGATGCAATCATTTATGAAGAGGCATCCTAGGCTTTCCTTACGCAAGCCAGAAAATACTAGTCTATCAAGAGCAACATCATTTAATAAAAAGAATGTGGGTGAATTTTTTGACAATCTTTATGCTGTTATGGAGAAATATAAATTTAAACCAGAGCGTATTCTAAATTTTGATGAAACAGGAATCACAACAGTGTTGCAAAGTCCTGAAGTAATTGCGCAAACTGGAAAGAAACAAGTTCGGCAAGCTGTGTCTGGAGAACGTGGAGAATTAGTTTCTTTTTGTGGCATTATATCTGCAACTGGAAATTCTATTCCTCCCTTTTTTATTTTCCCCCGAGTGAAGTATAAGGACTATTTTCTATGTGATGCTCCGACTGGAAGTCTAGGTTTGGCCACAAAAAGTGGATGGATGACGAAAGAGTTATTTCCAACTGTTTGCAACATATAAAAGAACACACAAGATCTGATATTGACAATCCTATTCTATTATTAATTGATAATCATAAGTCACATATTTCAATTGAAGCTATAACATATGCAAAGGAAAATGATATTGTTTTACTTTCTTTTCCACCACATTGTTCTCATCGACTTCAACCACTGGATGTTGCAGTTTATGGTGCATTTAAAGGAGCATGCAAAGTCTCATTTAATGACTGGTTGCTAAATCATCCTGGTAAAACAGTATCTATCTATAATATTCCTTCCTTAGCAGCAAAAGCATATTATAAATCATTCACACCAACTAATATTTTATCAGGATTTAAAAAAAACTGGCATTTTTCCATTAAATCGACTAGCATTTGGAGAAGATGATTTTTTTTGTAGTTACATTACTGACCACGAATACCCAGGATGTAATACAACTGAAACAAAAGATTGTACTGTAATAAATGAAGATCTCCAAGAAAATGAATTACAAGATGAAGATCATACTGAGCCACTACAACCAACTACTCCTGAATCTGTACGTCCATATTCTAAAGCAGTATTTAAAAAAAAGAAAAATTTGAGAAAAAAAGCTAAATCTACAGTTTATATCAGCACGCCTGAGAAAAGAAGGATTGAAGACATGGAAAAAAATAAGCTTATAGAAGCAAAAAAGGGCGAAAGGAAAAAAAGGAAAATTCTTTGCTCTAAAAAAGAATCTGAAATATTGACAAAAAAAGATGTATGTATTTCTTCGGATTCAGAAAGTGACATATCCAAACAAGAAGATCGAGCATCAGAGCTTGAAGAAACAAGAATATTAAAACCTATTGACGATACAGATTTAATAGGCATTAATGACTTTGTGTTGGTCAAGTTTCTTTAAAAAAAATATTGTTTCACACTACGTTGCAAGAGTTGAAGCCGTATACGGATCTATAGATTTTGATGTACAATTCCTAAGGAAAAAAGATGGACAAAGCAGCACCTCCAAGGACAGCGAATCTTTCTTTTACCCAGATGTAAAAGATACATCACAAATATCACGAAATGAAATTGTAGCAAAACTGCCATTACCAGATATTGCTGGTACCACACTTCGCACTGCATCTCAGATAACATTTAATGCTGATATGTCAAATTATATTGTAAAGTAGAAGAAAAATTCCACTTCTGCATTAAAATAATCCTTTTCAACTAAATAAAAATCAAAAAATAGCTTTCAAACATGTTGATTTGTCTTTGAAATAGTTTCTTTATTATAGAAAAATTCTTTGCTAAAAAGTAATATGTTAGGCTTATTTTAATTAAAATATGACTTATTAAGGTTCACATTTATTAAGGAATGGGCTGTTTAGGTGAAAATTGATTTCTTTGTTTTTTATATCCACTTTTATAAGTTGCATTACATTGCTTAATTCATTATTGTTGCTTGTCCACACTAGCCCCATGACATGGGGCTAGTGTGGACAAAAATAGCCTTTTTTTAAAAAAATATTATTAAAAACCTATACTGCCAAATGTTTTAATATATCAAACAAAATAAATTTAAAGGTGCAAATTATTGTAAAAAAAATACCAGATGTGTTAAAAATAGTATTTAGTGCACTTTTTTGTCAAAAATGCAAAAATTGTCCACACTAGCCCCCTTCTCCCCTATATTACTTTTCAGGTTCATTCTGATCCTATGGAAAGTGATCATTTTCCAATCATAACTTTTATTAATAAGAAGAAAAATAAATGTTCCAGGAAGAAAATCAACTGGAAGGAAGTCAGCGATTATTTGAATGATCATAAAATTGGTGGAAAACATTAAGATAGTAATTATAAATCATCCTTGATATATTATAAAATTGTTCAAGCCAAAAACGAAAAGAAGTTTTATATTTTAATTAAGATGGACATAGCCTCAGCTTACGATTCAGTCTGGAGAGATGGACTCATTTTCAAACTTCTTCAAATTGGAATTAAAGGGAAAATTGTGAAATGGTTACATAATTTCCTAGTTCAACGGAAATTTACAGTCATTTGGAGAAATTACATATCTAATTACAAACATTCTCATTGCAGCATTCCCAGGGTTCATACACATTTCCTTAAAAGAAAATCAAGGACTATCAAGGACTTTTAAGGACTAAAAAAAACCAAAAAATAAGGACCTATAAATTGAATAAACTTAACGAATTGTCGCACTCATTTCTAAATAAAATGTCTCATTTTTTCAAATTCAACCTATTAGATTATAAAGTATAATATAAAACATAGAAGATACATTACAAATTTAACACAACAAAACTCCTAAAAATATGAGTTAATAAATTGATGAAAAAACCCTCATGCAACTGGTAATCAAATTAAATATCTTTTAATTCCAAACTTTTTTCATTCAATTTTACATCTAAGGTATTTATTTTAATTTTTTTCTCAGAAATATTTTTTCCTAGTTCATGCGATTGAATAAATAAACTTATGTCCTTTGACTTTTCAGCCTCATTAGCTAAATCATTTGCTTTCTCATTTGTTTGGTGTATGTCCGTTTGGAGGAACATTTTCTTTTGTTTTAAAAAATCTATTTCCTCCTCTAGAGCTTTTCGTTTCAGTTGTTTTGTTTCAGTCTTTTCTTTGGATCTTTCATTTTGTAAATACTGCATGTATTTTGCTCTAGCTGAGGTGGCAGCCGTCCTTATTTCTTTCGTAATTTTTAAGTCATAAATAGCCCCAGACAGCTTAATAAATTCATGATTTACACACTGGGAAATATATGAAGCATCTTTTAAATTTTCTATTTCCAGGTCCTTGTTCACCGAAAAACCTCATTGTCGATGTGACAGTATTAATACAATTTTGATAATCTTCCAAACTTCTTCATAATGATTATTGCTAAAATAAGTTTGTAAAAAAGTATCAAAGGAATCACTCTTTGGATTGAAAGAAGTAAATGCAAATGAATTTGGCTTTAGAATATTTAACAGAAAATCTGCATAGAGTAACAAAATTTCGTCGCAATCTTTTTCCAAAATACGTTTATTTTGTGACAACACAATCAATACTTTTTTCATTTTTTCCTGTGCTTTTTCGGGATATCCAGCCAATACTCGTGAATCAATGCAAATCGCAGCTCTTACTAGTGCGTAATTCACAGGACATTTCTGCATGAAATATTTTATTATTGTTATGATGTTTTTCCGACTATCCTGTCTGAGTGTGAAAACATCCTTGTCTGCTAATTCCTTATTTTTTATCTTTTCTTTTATTAGTAGCTCTGCAGCAAATCCTAAATACACTTAACTTTTATCATTATACAAGTTTGGGTCACAGAAGTTGAATTTGCATAAAGTCCCAGGTTTCTCAATTCTTTCATTCTCTGGTTTCAAAATTGTGAAATGTTGAATGCAATCATTAACAAGTTTTAAAAACATCACTGGCAAAAAATGGAAGTAAAGGTTTATCACTTTGATACTGTTCTAAAAATGGTAACAGCACTTTTGACAATCATTCCTATGGAACCATGGACCAATAAAGGCCATCTGTAACTCCTCCCTTATTTCCCAAAGTGTATGCGAAGGATATGGATTCGTGGAACGCGAGCAGTGTCCTCCCCCCCCACTACCCCATTCCGCGAGAGCCACATCGACCGAGATTAGAGCCGCCGAGAAGGAGGAATTAGAAAAACGATAATCGGTGAAAATTTAAATTTTATAATAATTGCAGAGTAAAAAGTAAGGACTTTCAAGGACTTTTTAAAAATGGGACATAAAAATAAGGATTTGTAAGGACTTTTATTTTCAACATATACGAGAGATATATTCAACATTATTCATCCAAATACTGAATGTTTTATTTATGCAGATGACATCATTTTATTAAGTTGTAGTACCAATCTTTCAATTGCCCTAAAAAACTTGCAATTTTCTATTGACAAAATCACTCAGTGGTGCAATATCTGGAAATTAAAAATTCAGCCCGATAAGACTGAAGCTCTAAACTTTTCCAATCAACGTCAGACCCCTACTTTTTCTCTTAAAATTCAGGGCTCTGCCATTGTTTGGAAACAAAATATTAAAATACTTAGATTGATATTCGATGCAAATTTAAGTTTTAAACAACATTTTCTATTTTTAAAGAAGGCTGTTCTCAAGAGGTTAAATGCATTCAAGAAATTAACTGGCAATACTTGGGGTATCAGGACCTCGCATATGATTAATGTCAATGTGATAATAAGAAGCAAGATAGAATATGGATGTCATGTTTTCATCTCGTCAAACATAAATATTTTAGAAGTAATTTACAGATCAGCTCTGCGTTTTGCAACAGGTCTTCCCAAATGCACACTGATACTCATGAAGGAGGTCGGAGAATTCCTGATAGCACTCAGACTTAAAATGTTGGTTGAACGTTTTTGGATTAAGCATTTATCTTTTGGCAGGTATTCTTCCTTATATCAATTTCTTGTTCCTTTCCTCACTTCTTTAAGATTAAAGAAATCCGTTTCTCTCAACTATTATTTTGCAGATCGATTTAATGATATTAATTTTAAAATCAATCTTATTTCTACTTATCAACCATTTAATCAGAACGAAAAAGTTGAATTTCTCATTGCTTGTCTACCCTTTCAATCACAAAAATTTCTTACAAATATAATTCAAACATTTTTCATTGATCATAAAAATAAATTTTGGCAAAACAAAATAGTGATAGCAACAGATGTTTCTAAATCTCTTCAAAAATGTACCATTGCAATAGCTAATATCAAGACTGGCGAATCTCCATCAGGGTCTATTCCATACCACAACTGCATCTTTACTGGAGAGGCAATGACACGTATAGGTACATGCTATCTCACATTTTGTAAATGAAGCTCAGCAATATGTCATTCTTACTGATAGCATTTCTCTTCTCAAAGCATAAAAAGCTTCAAATAGGCATTCTAAATGTGTAATTAATCTTCTTGCGCATCAAATTTCTACAGTTATTGAAAAAATAATTTCGATTGAATTTGTTTGGACTCCAGGACATTCTAGAATAGACTAGAATGAATTGGTTGATTCGTTAGCCCATGCTGCTCCAGACACTAAATTACTCAGTTGGATTTCTCATGAAGATCTTAAGTTATAATTCAAAGAAGTTTTATGAATAAGAATTCAATAAAACATGGCTAAATTCTAAATAGTGCACTAAATTCTTACATCTTAGCACCATTAAACAAGAACATAGAATCCTTCCTCCTAATCGCAAGACTGATGTTCTGCTTTCAAGCTTTAGAACAGATACTTATCCTCATAATGTTAAATTACACAAATTTTATTTACAGGAGGAAACTTTAATTCATATTCTCTTTGAATGCATGAAATATTCCCCTCAAAAGGAAATTTTGAATCAGCATTTCAGTTGTCTTCCGCTTTCCTTATTTTGTCTTTTTGATCTTTCAGTGGATGCCAAGAAGAAAATTCCTTTTGTTTCCAAGTTTCTACAAAATATTCATCGTTTATGATCTATTTAAACTTTTCATAGATTAGTATATTTTTACTTGCTTGATGGATAAATAGAGATAAAGCAGCTAGTTCAGTGAGCATACATCTCAAAATACTTCACTACTACTACTAACGACAGCAGTAGTGTGCCTAAGGTCAGCCAACCAAACATGCGCCCAGGGCTCGGAGGGGACCTCACACCAAGGCAACTTATGATTAGATCAGAAACTGTTATAAGATTAAAACTACCCAAATTATTTCCTGTATTCCAAAGCCCATACACACACACAAAAGAAGAAATAATAAGAAATTGTAGTTGCCTGTATTAAAAATGATGCACTGTATGTTTAATCATTTGGAATATCCCAACAGCAAATAATGTTGAATCCATTTTTTTTTTTACAAGCTTTCGTTTGCTTAGTGTAAATATAATTTTCTCTGTCTAGAAGGATGCTTTGTAATTTTGATATCCTGACTTTATTTCTTCATTGAGAAATAACAATCACCAAACTATAAAAATAATTTT
>BGPR01015071.1:14060-32161 GCA_013235015.1 Araneus ventricosus
ATTATATTATATTATATTATATTATATTATATTATATTATATTATATATATAGTATACTAGAATAGAATTTTATTCTATTTCGTCTTATTGCAGCACGTTTTTTATACTATTTCGTTTTTATTCTGGAATTCATTAATAACGAAAATGGCAAAAAAGTAATCAAAATAACCTAAATGCTCTCATTAAGCAACGCGTAGGCAAAAAAAAGCAACCCTTTCTCCCATTGATAATAGATGTCCTTGAGTAGCTCTCGATTGGCGCGACTTTCTCATTTGGCTCTCACTTGTCCAATCCTTATGTTTTTAAAATCAAATTCTAGGGTTGTAATTTTTTCACTTCTTTATGTTTTTTGGGGTGCTGATAACGAATCTGAGGTTTGCCACCAAAATTTTTTTATTGGAATTTTTAATTATAGCCATAAAAACATGAAAGAATTTTTTCTAGTTTTTTCTTATAACTCAAAAACTATGAATCTTTAGTATATCATCATTATATTACGAAAATAATCAGCACAACTACTACTACACAACTTTTACAGCACTACTTGTTCTTGAGCTGACGAGCCGACACTGGTTCAGTAGCAGCGCAGTTCCGATCTAGAACTGCATCGTTACTCAGGAAATACTGCGAGGAGGTGTGCTTCCTATCCCACCAACCCACCCTACATCGCATACACTGCTAATCCAGTCTTGTCTTGGCCCCATTGGGGTACCTCCGTACCTCCCAATGTGGTACTGGTTCCCTCCATCCCCAGGGTACATGTGGTAGGTCGACTGAATTCTTCACAGACACCTTAGAGAGTATTTTCCGAAACCTTGTCGGTCATGTACACGATTTCAACTCAAGATGCCGCTGGAGACCAGAGATATTTTCTCCCCCCAGCGGTTCCGAGGGGGCGGTCGTCGACTACGGAACTTTCCCGATAACCTCATCATCATAAAAAGATTGGATGATGGATCTCTGAAAGCCAGGGATCGTAACCCCATCCCCCCGCGGTTCCGGGCCTCCAGGAGCTAAATCCCTCCTTCCGGAGCAAATGCTTGAAGGAGGCTTCAAGCAAATTCGTCTGTCCGCAGCTAAGAGTATCCTCCAAAACCCAGGGCACTTCCATCTTCCAATTTAAACCCAAGGCATCTTGGGATTTAGATCTACTGGTGTAGATCATTATCATGCTGTGTTTTGCATATGTTAGTGGCAGAGGGCAGGGAAGCACTTTTATAGTTGCTTTTGCAAAGACGCTTCTCGATAATACATTGTTCAAATGAATGAACACATTGTTCAATGAATCTCGATTTCGGGTATTGTTCAAATAATTTTAAAAAAGCATTATTCTTTAACTGAATCTTGGAACAGAACTAAATGATCCAAAGATACGTTATGCTTCATTGAAGTAATTTCTTATTGTCCAACAATGTTTTCTATTTTGTTGTATTTGTTCTTTTTACTTTCTCGTATACGAAGTACAAAGAGAAAGTATTGTAATCGTCAAAAAATTCAAACTCGAGATTTTGACGAATCTCCACGTTTTAGACCGCCCTGAGTCCGAAAAACACAATTTTGGAATCATGTCTGTCTGTCTGTGAACACGATAACTCGAAAACTATTAGAGCTACGAGGATGAAATTTGGTATGTAGTCTTTAAACATAATTTGTAGGTTTCTACCAAATTTTGGACAAAATCCGTCGACGAGAAGTCTGACTATCTGTATGTCCGCGGTCATGTGAACATTATAACTCAAAAACTTGAATAGCTAGATGGATACAATTTGGTACACAGCTTTATCATCATGAATGTAGGTCCGTATAAAATTTTGGGCCAAATCCGTCAAAAAGAGGCGTTCAAATTGCATATTCAATTTCTTTTAATCCGATTCTTACGCGCATGCTTACTGGTAGCAATCTGTTATTGTTGTAAATTTTATTTACAACAATAAATAATGTTTTCAAACATGAATTGTAGCAATTTTTTCATTGTTGTAAATAAAATTGAAACCGATCTCATTATTTCAGCAAATCTTTTATTTACGCGCTTTTGCAATTGTTACGATTGTGGTAGTATAAATTGCTTTCTTGCGAATTCAATTCCAAAGTATAATTTTCGCTTTAGTATTCATTGCATTGCCTACTTTATCGCATCTGCTTCAAAGTAATATTTTTTTGAAACGTGGCAACAGATATTTGATTTCAGGTTTGTTTGTTTGTTTCACTTCCTCGTATGCGAAGTATACAAAGAGAAAGTAATATAATCGTCAAAAAGAATTCGAACTCGAGATTTTGACGAATCTCCACTTAGAAAGTATACTAGAATGTTTAGGGGAGACCCTAAAGTTTCTTTTATACTTCCCCAAAAACATCCCGTTTCCCCTTCCCCCGAATGGCTAAAAAAATTCGAACCTACTGTTTCCCAAAATCCAATGACTATCAGAAGGTTTTCATTATAGTGATTGAAAAATATGTAGGTAAAGAATCAAATTCAAAGAGATGCGTACCGATATTCCGCTCTTGCCGGCTGAAGGACAAACTGACCTAATAAGCTCCATAGCTTTCGCGTGCACAGAAAATTGCTTCCAATACGCAAGCGCGTAGAAATAACGTATTCTTTTCGAAAGTAAATTATACAGACCGACAGATAGTCAGCCCATTGACGGATTTGGCACAAAATTTTATACGGACCTACATTCATGACAATAAAACCGTGTACCAAATTTTATCCATCTAGCTATTCAAGTTTATGAGTTATAGTGTTCGCATGACCGCGGACAGACAGACAGGCAGACTTCCCGTGGATGGATTTTGTCCATAATTTGACAGAAACCTACAAAGTATGTGTAAAGATCACATACCAAATTTCATTCCCGTAGCTCTAATAGTTTTCGAGTTATCGTGTTTACAGACAGACACAATTCTAAAATTGTTTTTTCGGACTCAGGGAGGTGTAAAACGTGGAGATTCGTCAAAATCTCGATTTCGAATTTTTTGACGATTACAAAACTTTCTCTTTGTATACTTCGTATACGAGAAAGTAAAAAAGTGTATAGATTTACAATTTTTCAAAAATTTTATTTTTATTTCGGCCATAAATGAGATAAAAGGAATTAGTGGCTAATCAATAAAATATCAAGAAGACTAGAATTCAAGAAAACTAATATCAAGAAAAATCAAGCTTGCTGCAAGTGTACATGCTATCTGGATGGAGAATTTTTCAATTTTTTTTATAAAAAAGTTAGTTTTTTTACAAATTATCAATGATTTATTGAATTAATAAAAGGAAGGACGAGGACGGTCTAGGAGGTGCAATGAAAAATCGGATGTTTTTTAAAAACAGAGACAAAGATTAAAACCATATATATAACTGTAAGTGTGCTGCATCATCTTTGCAGCAAACTTTTTTTGCAATCGTAGTGTGAAGTTTGTCATAACAACTTCACAGCAAACTTGTTTTGCAAGTGGGTTGGTCGATTATGCTTTGTTACTTTGCAAGAAGTTTGCTGCAAAGTTGTACATCAAGTTTGTCATGACAAGCTAATATCAAGAAAAATCAAACTTGCTGCAAGTGTATATGCCACGTGGCCAGGTGGCGCCTCCAATCTTTTCAATCCGGGTCCAAATCTGGTCCGAGTTTTGCCTTTGTCAACAAATATTTCGTCAGCTTCTCTTCCTCTTTTTTTGTTGATCTAAAAGGAAACAGATTTACGGGTCTATTCTCGTACCCCGGATGGGTTGGGAGCAGTGGCGAATCCAGGATTCGGGTGTGAGGGGGGGGGCTGAGGTCATAAAAATTTTGTATCGTAGTTACGAATGTCAAACCTCATGACTTATATAAACCAAAACACTTTAACTTTTCTGGCTTTCCTCCCCTGACAATAAGAATAATAAAGAACTCTACAATACTTTCGATAATTAAATAAAAAATACAACGAAATAACTGGCCAAAAAATGTTTTCTACCGCGCCAACGCTACAAGTGCAAGTGGAATGACTAGAAAAGTAGGAAAATTTTCGAGCCTCTCAAGTCAGAAAGCAATGTTGTCACGATTTTATTACTATTTTTTAAAATGAAAATTAAGATCAAACAGTTGTAGTGATTTTAAATTAAATCAAGAATTTTGGTTTAACTCTGGGGGGAGGGGCTTCCGCCCGATAGCCCCCTCCCCTGGATTCGCCACTGGTTGGGAGCTTTTCACCTTTCAACCGCGGGACGTTAATGGCTTTTTCTCGACCGAAAGAAGGGGTCTGATTCTCGTACCTCGGTCGTTTCGAACATCGCGCTTTACGCTAGGAAGTGACGTATTTCTGCTGCGCACGCATCAAATCAAGCGATCGTCATTGTTTCATGGTTTCAGATTCAGTTCGAGTTTTGAATCGCCAAAGGAACTATAGCGAAGCGTACATTTGCTTCCCAATTCGAAATTATGTTGGATTATTTTGAAAAATATCCACAAATCTTAAGTAGGAAAGTTGATCGCATCTTTTCAAAAGACACCAAGGGTAAGATGTGAGAAGATTTAACTTCTTCTCTTATAAGATGCATTATAATGCATCTTTCATACTTCCATAAGTCCATTGTTAAGGGGGGTTAAACCATTTATCTTTTACAAAATATGCATTTATAATAATATTATACATTTATAGAACATAAACTGGAGTCTTTTTTTCAATATATTGATGTAATTTTACCAGTTTTTTAGAGAGAGGAAAAATAATAAACTTTTTTCCATGCCAATTATTTCAACATGAATAAATCTTATAAATTAATATTACAAACCATTTGTTTATTTTTCCAATTACATAAGAAAATAAAACATGAAAAATTCTTTTATTGTCTGATTTTGCAATTACTTTGTAAATATTTGACAAATTTCTTTGAATTAAATCCAAATAAAAAAAATTGTAATGATATATACGGAATGAGGAAAGTCATTCCACACTCAATGTTAAAAAAATGTTAAGATGTTACCCTAATTTAATTTAATAAGAAAATATTAAGTAATTAAATCTTTAAATGTAATTGATCTTAGCTAATTATCAACTATCATTATTGACTATCTTGATGGAGTAGTAAAAGATTTAACTACTTTGAAAGATTTAATTACTTTAGATTGTCGTATTAAATTATTAGATTAATTTATTTAAATTTGATAAAAGATTTAACTACTTTTTAAAAAATCTAAAGTAATTGATAAATTCTTCTTCAGATTGGTCAAATGGATTACATTTATACCGATAAATCCTTTCAAAACACAATTAACGTCTTAGCAGCCTGCATTTTAAACGAAAATTTGATAAGTTCTGATATCGAAACAACACTTCTCGCTAGCGAATAGCCAGGTACAGAGCTGGCGAGAAATCGGAGACCTTTTTTCGACCGAGCGAGATCCCAACCGGTTGGAAAAACGGGTACGAGAATCGCGATTGTCGTTAACGGGCGGAAAAAGTGACGCCTCTCTACCCAACCGGGGGTACCAGAATAGACCCCTTCCTCCAATACTTACATTAACGCCCGGTTGGGTTGGGAGACGCCACTTTTTCCGCACGTTAACAAGGGCAAAAGTGACGCCTCCCAACCCAACCGGGGGTACCAGAATAGACCCCTAACTTCTGCTTTTTTTGCATACCTTTCGAACTTGGAACTCTCAGGTTCCGAAGCCAAGACCACTAGACCACCGTGGCAGTGTTGCATCGAAGTTTTGTTATAATGGAATCAAATGATAAATACGGAATATACGTTAATATTCTTCGCATACAAGATGTGGCAACTTAAATTATCTAATGTTATTTTGTTCGGTATTCAAAACCTGGCAACAATGTTTTCCAAGCTTTGTTTATTTTTAGCTATGGCGCTATTATTTATATCAGTGTTTTGTCTTGTGAACGTTGTTTACTCTTTACAGAATCATGACATTGACTCTAATGGTTATATTTTGTATTGTCCATGTATGGGTAAGATTTATTATTGAAGTTAAAGTAACAAAACTGATGAAAAGAACTTTTTTACCGTGATGCATGAATCAATTAGATATTTCCTGCCAAATGCAGTATGCACATTCATATGTTACATAAGTTTAATTTCCGTCTGATCGATTTATTCAGTCAGTTTTTAAATTTTAATTATAGTTGGAAACTTCAAAAGTACTATTTTTCATCGCTGTGTTGAGCGGATTATTCTGTTTCATTTATTGTTTTTTCTTTATCACCGCTTAAAAATTTTTTTTTTTTTTTATGTAGGCACTCTGCTATTGCAAAAGATATTTATATGACTGATTGAATTTCATAATTCTCATAAGTTTTCTATACTATCGGTTTTTGAGACTTTGAATAGCTTTTGGGCAGTGGCGTATCTAAAGGATGGGGCGGCACTTCGAAAGGGGATTTACTTTACACTACTACACACCCCTGCATTCAGAAATAAATCTCCGGTTTGCAGTTTGGATAGGTGTGTTTAGAGAATCTTTATTGATTCTACAAAAAAAAAAAAAAAATCGAGTATAACAAAATGTTACATTGATTTGGTTTACATTATTGCTTATACTGATAATTTGTTTACAGACGGAGCCTCCCTTACAGAAACGAGGTTACTGTTGTTTGACACACAAGATTATCTGAAAAAGAAACATATAAAATACAAAACAAATTAAAAATAATGTGTTTTAATTACATAGAAATTAAACATTTTAGAATGTTGAAACAAATATTGTTATATACGACACTTGCTATAATGTAAAACTATTTTTGTTTTGTTTATATTGATTAAGGCTTTACAAAAAAGTGTTATTAACTGTTAGATGTGTTGAGTAAATTATGATTTTATATACATGGATAGAAGTTAAATATTTTATGTTATTTGAACAAATTTAATGATTTTTGGCACCATTATTTAATTCTAAAAGATTAAACTCTACTTAAAAATTTTTAGAAACTGTTAAATACATTGAAGGATTAGATTCACTTTAGTGGAGAAAAAGTGTAAGCCTTTTTGATACACTTAATATTTATTTATTTTAGAATGGGACCACCAAGAACCTTTGAGAATTGTATTAAAATCAAATAGATTACATAAATCAAACTGTGTATAATAAAGAATTCAATTGTTATCAAATAGAAAATAGTGTTGAGACTTGTAAAGTGGGAACATCCAATAAAAGTAAAATAATCAGACATGTAGGGAAAAAAATTATAACTAAGAATTACTAATTTATTTAATTCATATTTTTCGCCTTTTGTTGGTGAATTATGGATATGTGAAAGAAAGATTGGTAGTTAACATGCAATTTTGCAACCTATCTGAAGAGATCTAGGGTGATGAATGATATTACCACTCTTTTTTTCCCTGGAACTTATTATTTTTGTTTTGAGGTTTATGGGCCCTATGTAACTTGGGAATGGCGGCATGTTGGAAGTTTGGCCTGGCCAGCAAAATTTGTAGCTACACCACTGCTTTTGAGTGTAATTTCGTCATTACTATGATGCATAAATGCCTTCTAAACATTTTGGGAGGAAGAATAGATTATCTCTTGCATTATATCATACCAGGTTTTATCCTGTGCTATTTCTAAAGTCATTTGGGTTATTGATATGCTGTCTTCTATTCTTTGTTAAGGTGATAATTTAAAGTAGAGTGAAAACAGATTATTTTTTTTAATATTCAGGTTATTTTATAATCTTTTTCAAGTTTCGTAGGTGGCTTATTAATGGTAACCACGGGTGATTGTATTCAGGATATATCCTGCAGACGTGACACATTTCCGCGGATTTCAGCTTTTTCGGCATCGGATTTTATCATTTATAATTTTCTTTTATATAATAATTCTGCAATATTTTTAATATCTCAAGTACTTTTTGTATTCAATTATTTATTTTATTGTTCAATTAATTATACTTATTTTACTTCTCGGTGTTTATGTTTTGCACGAAGTTTTTCAGGACATTTTTATTTATGAAGTTCAGCTTTTTTTGTTCCAAACCTGTGTCATGCCTGATCCTGATTTTTTACCTCCTTGAGTTCAGAATTTCAGGATATTTTTAGATTCACTATCTGCTGCAAATTTTATTTTGATTTTGAAGAAATATAATCATTTATATACAGTAGACTCTCTCCTATTTGACACTTGTTACTCCGACACTCCCACTAGTCCAACACACCTGTTGGAACAGGTTACTTGGTGATGAGTCGTTCTTTCCTGTTAAAACTAGAAACCTCCCCCCTTTCAGTACATGATTTTTCTATTGACCCTCTATAGTCGGGACACTTTCTATAATCCAACAGGTGTCCGGTCCCATATATGTTGCATCAGAGAGAGTCTACCGTAGTTTAATAATTTTGGATTATATCAAAATTAAAGAAGTAATCAAACTCCTTCTCAAAATAAAGTTGGTGAAAATGCAGTTGTATTGCTAAAATATGTATTATTGTGCATCACATTAATAACGTACAATTATTTGAAATTGTCAGATTTTCAACTGCAGGTTAGTTTCCAGGCTTTTCAAAATGGACTTGTAGTCACCTCCATGGTTCTTAATACTTAAATTATTTGAAAATTAATTCTTATTGATTTGCAGATAATTATGTTTGAAATCTAGAAGCTGGTACACACCCTTTAAAAGGCATCAAAGCTAGACCTTGATGGCTGCACCTCATTACTTGCATTAGCTTTCGTGGCTTGATACCGTTTAAGGATGTGTACCAACTTCTAGATTTCAACCATAATTATTAATTGTTTTGAGAAAGTCCATCCTTTTTAAAAAATAAAAAATAAATGTACTGTTTTGCCATGACAATTTAGTTTCATTTTACTCTAAGCTTCCTAATTTTGGTTTACAATTAACAATTTTTATTTTTATTGTATTTTGCATATGATGAGCGTTGCTTGCTCGTATACTAATTAGCCGTTGTATAGACTCAGATGTCATGTTTATAAGATGGAATCTTGTTGTTGATTTTTTCACTCATTTCCTGATGTGTTAGATTTTGAAATTTTGTACACTTCTCTGTTTTGGATGACAGTACACTATTTTAATATTTTCAGAATACAGTTAACAGTTTATCAATTTATGCAGCTGCATTTTGATTGCACAGCAGTGACACCACTGGGTAGTGAATTTGGTGATTGCTGGTTATTCAGTAATACAGTGGTTCCCAAAATTTTGGTTGTGCGGACTACCTGTGTAAAAAATATTTTAAGGCCCACTAACTATGCAAGTAAAAATTACAAGCACATATATTTATATATATATTATATGCATGTATATATCAATAATTAGTAAAGTTTACTGTAAAAGGATTTGTTTTATATAAAGCAAAACAAAAGTGAAGACTCTTGAAGTTCTCCTGATTTCGACTCTTGACTAGTGTTTTGTGGCCCATAAGTTGGGAACCGCTGTTGTAATATTTATGATATCGAATTATAAAGTAAAAAATATATAAACCCCAGGGGCAGAATACTTTTCAACAGTCTGCAACGGAGGTTGGGTCTATCCTTCTTCCATAATACTCCAAATTTATAATAAAATTAGCTTCACAAGCATATCTTTGATTGTTTTTCAATATTTTATAATGAGTGAATTTTTATTGAACTGACAATTATAATTCACAAAATACTTAAAGAAATATGTAATTATTGGTCCTACTCCATGTTGTTTAGTGTAAGAGGATTGATTCCTTAAGAGTTTTAAATTTTTTTTCTCTTTTAAATTTATCTTGCTTTCAAACAAATGTTCAATATTTGCAGCTGAAGGTTTATCTTTGTGAATGGTCTCATGATGACTCAGTATTCATAAGGCATGGCCTGGATGTACATTGGGTTAATGCTAAAACACAATGCATAAAGTTAATGAGTAGTATTTACTTATTGATTAAATCTGGCTCTTGGTTAAAAATAAAAATTAAGATAATAAAAATTTCTTTACAACAAATTGCAGCCGTAGAGATCGATAAAAAATTCGGAGGTTTATTTTCATGCTGCTTTAAGATTTTTTGTAATAATGCAGCATCGCAATCAAAACAACGAATTTTATCTACATATGCAGCCATCTCGAAGTAAAAATCACATGTTATTTCCAGAAACGTATCAGAATGAAACGCGTAGAAAACATCGGCCATGACCAATACCGATATGAGGCACTTAGTGTACTTCAAGGTCAAATCGCAGTCACTAGGTCTGCTAGGGAAGCCCATTCAGCATAGGGAAGAAAGGGGGGGGGGTAGATGTAATTATTTTTGCAATGTGCGTTATATAATAATTGTAGAGTTCTTTTGAAAGTGTGATTAATAACTTTGATATTTTTCATGATGGGATTTATTTTATAAGCACATAATAAACTTTATTACAAAATAATCTGCAAACAATGTCCAAAATCTGCGACGTGCAACACAGCGTCGCGGTGATTCTGCCACTGGGATATAAACTAAACTACTTTTTAGCATACTAATAAAAGTGTATTTTTAAAAACTATTTTTGTTAAATTTCTTTCTTTCCTGTAGGAAGGTTTGGAAATCAGGCAGACCACTTTTTGGGTGCCTTAGCATTTGCACATGCCCTGAACAGAACTCTTGCTCTGCCTCCCTGGGTGGAGTACAAACCTGGACATTCCAGATCGGTAAGACTCAGCAAAGAAATTAATTTGATAGGAAGATTACGTTTTAGATAGGTAATAATTATAGTTTTTTGTTTTCGTAGGAAGCACGTTTGGAAATTTTCATGATGTTACATTTTTTATTTGCAGTTGTTTGTGTATGAAGTTATTTTGTGTTTAAAAATTAAGCTAAATCAGCGGGAGTGTTCTCCCCTAAACTTTCTCGTATACTTGCCCAGAAAGGTGCTGTTTCCCCTCCCCCCGCATGGATTAAAAAATTCGAACCTACTGTTACCCAGAATCCTATGACTATCAGAAGGTTTTCATTATAGTGATTGAAAAATATCTAGGTAAAGAATCAAATTCAAAGAGATGCGTACCGATTTTCCGCTCTTACCGGCTCAAGGACAAACTGATGTAATTTGCTCCATAGCCTTCACGTGCACAGAAGATTGCTTCCAGTAGGCATACGGAGATGACGGATTGTTTCCAAAAGTAAATTATACACACTGACAGACAGTCAACCCTTTGACGGATTTGGCCCACAATTTTATTCGGACCTACATTCATGACGATAAAGCCGTGTACCAAATTTTATCCATCTAGCTATTCAAGTTTTTGAGTTATAGTGTTCACTTGACCGCGGACATACAGATAGACAGACTTCCTGTTGACGGATTTTGTCCAAAACTTGATAGAAAACCTAAAACTTATATGTGAAGATCACATACCAAATTTAATCCCTGTAGCTCTAATATTTTTTGAGTTATCCTGTTCACAGACATAATTCCAAAATTGTGTTTTTCGGACTCGGGGAGGTCTAAAACGTGGAGATTCGTCAAAATCTTGAGTTCGAATTTTTTGACTTTCTCTTTGTATACTTCGTATACGAGAAAATAAAAATATACATATAATGAAATTATTTTTTGAGCTAACATGATAAAATTCTTTATATGACATTTCAGTGTCATCACAAATTAATGTTTAGATTCTTTCTGTCTACATAAATTCACCCAGTTCTCTGATTTAAAGTTGTGAATAATATCTTTTAATAGTAGAGTTTTTATTCATGAGATAGTTATTAATTAGTACTTTGATCTTTCTGTTACAAATTCATCTGGTTCTTAGAATTAGTTTTGAATAATGAAATCTTAGCAAACTTAAGGGGAAAACAAATTTTTCTAGTATTTGCATTACATCTCTGAATTTGATATTTAAGATGGAGAGCTGTATTTTGGGTTGCCATGTCCCCTATATGTTTGTTTAATATCTCTATATTAGTGTAGGATAATAAGGAGAAGAATATAATAAAATAAAAAAAATAATAAAATAACATTCAAGAATTGTAAGCAGTGGGGATGGTAAGATAATTTTCACATCCCTTCCCTTATAGTAAATTAGAATTTGTTTAATATCTATATATTAACGTAGGTTAATAAGGAGAATAATATTCACAAACACACATTTCAATATATTTAGGGTTGCCATACGTCCCGTATATACGGGACTGTCACAGTATATCTCTGTAGATTCCTGTATTACTATTTGTCCTGTTTTCTGTTGACTCTCAACCAAGTTCCTGAATAGGAAGTACTATTGCATATTTATAAGTAAAAATGGTCCATATTGGGGACACTGAGATTCTATTGAACCAATTTGTATATCTAAAAGTTTATTTAAAGAAAAATAATACAGACCAAAACTGTGAAGCAAGTATGAAATTGATTATGGAAGAGAAATGGATGAAGGTTTTTGCAGATACTAAGTATATTGATCAGAATTCATGTTGAATAAAGCTATATGAATAGGTATTTGCCATTCTAGCCCACAATGCAAATGTGGAGAAAATATTTTCCCTAATGTCAATTCAATGGTCGGGTGAAAGAAACAGGTTGTCAATAGAGACAATTAAAGCAATTTTGACTTGTCTTTATAATTTTAAATTGACCTGTGCCAAATTTTATAATTATGGGAAAGAAGAAAATGATATAATTAGGAAAGTAAAATCACCTGTAAAATATTGACTGGGCTCAAATGGATTAGCCTTGCATCATTTTTATTATTCTATATGTTTATTTTATTTGAATGCTTAAATTTTATAGATTTTTTTATAAAGCATTACCTATACCCAATTTTTTATGTTTATTTATTTAGCACTTAAATATCCCATATCAAAGCTTGTTGATTATGGCAACCCTAGCTATATTATTTCGTTTTTGCATTTTTGTGCCTTTTGGGTAAATGCAAGTAGGCCTGATCTTGTAAATATTGTTTTTTTAATTGCTCTGTTTTGTGTTTTCAGGTGCAAGTACCATTTGATACATATTTCAAAGTTGAGCCTTTTCAAAAGTACCATCGAGTTGTGACAATGGAATACTTCATGCAAAACATCGCTCCTATTATATGGCCCAAAGGGAAAAGAAAAGGTATTTTGTGTTTAAGTTTTTGATGATTTTTTAAATAAAGAAACTTTTTAGCTAATAATCTTACCTGCATTTCAGTGTTCTGCTATATGGCGAGGGGAAGTAGTGATCATTGCAATGCTAAAGAGGGCAATCCGTTTGGTCCATTTTGGGATACATTTGAGATCGATTTTGATGAATCTGTATTTTATCAACCACTTCATTACGATGTCCACTATAGAGACACACCTCAATTGTGGAATAAAAAGTAATTAAATGCTATTTAGTTTGATTTATTATAATACAAATTTGAATTTTTGTACTTTTTGTTTTCAAAATGAAATATTTTCAATTTATTTTATATACTTTACATATTGTCATTTATTTTCATTACTATCACTATGAGGAAATTCATATTTACTGAAAATAATTATTGAAGATATATTCAGTATATTTCCAAAATCCAATTTTCTGATTTTTTTAAATTACTTTTTTTTAACTATCTAGATCTAATTTGGATATGTAAACTATTAACTCGTAGTAAGGGTATTAAGAACTGCTAAATGTATTGAACATTTCTCCATTTTTAGACTTTATTTCACTTTTTAAAATACTATCTTCCGTCATTTCTTTAGGAAAGTTATTTCTGGTTTTCATACTCATTAATTAGTTTTTTTTGTGATTCTTAAAATGTAATTGTAGTTTATAGGTGAATAGAATCTATTATTTATACCACATATATGCGTACACTCATTGATCGTAGAAGACTTGATATCACTTATTATAATGTATCAGTTGAATGGCAGGTGGTTATACAGCTGACTGCCTGTCAAAATCTCGTTGGTGTAGTGTGAAAGTTTGGAGAGGGGGTGCCAGTTCAGGTGTTGTCCTCATCATCTGATTGTGGTTCAAAATTACGAGGTCCGTCCCAAAATAGACCTCATGTTGCTTCAAAACGGAACATTAATATAACTAAAACTGAAATCTGTCAAAATTTTGAAAAGAAAGTGTTAAACAAAATAATCATGTTTTTTATTCAGATTTTTGTCCTTATTTCAGATTTCCACCTGATGAGTTTCCTGTGCTAGCTTTCACAGGAGCGCCTGCTACTTTTCCTGTGCGCTCGGAAGATCGTGAACTGCATCAGTACCTCTTGTGGAGTGATGCAGTTTTGAAGGAGGCAAAGACCTTCATAAACAGCATGGTGCCCAAAGGGCCCGTTGTTGGCATTCACTTGCGTAATGGGCCAGATTGGGTGAGTATGAGTCCATTTTTATGAGTTTATTATTTTTGCTAGTGTAAATTCCTCTTACCTTACAAAGAGCTAATATTTTAGTGAATAAATTAATTATAGTTCTCTTTGACGCAGAAAAATAACTTGCTTGTATTATAGAGTTTTCGATATCTGTTTAGAATAGTTTTTGATAAAAAAGGAAATTACCATGAATTATTTTTTTAAAGTTATTTGTTTCCATCAAATACACCTGAGAACTTATTTCATGTATTGATATAATACATGTCAGTTATTGATATTAGTAAATATTTATATAGTCCACACCATTATTATAAATAATGATGATCTTACTGTTTTGTCATTTGTGTAAATGATATGATAACTTTATAGGGGGTAAAAGACTTACACTGAGATGTTTTCATTATATGAAATTTCAGAAAAAATTCCAAAAGCTTTAATAAAAAATAAAATGTTCTCAGTAAATTGCCCAAAAGAGAAGTTTTCACAATTTTAAAGGTTATTTAGGTTTCTCTGTTCCTTAAGTATTGATTCTTTCATTACAAGAAGTGGCAATAGAACCTAAAATTACAAAGAATTAAAAAAATTATTAAGATGATGTTGCTCCAAGTTATGTTAAACATTTTTCTTTTGTGATAGTGCATATCTTCTATTTTCTCCATTCCTATAGAACACAGTCTCATACCCCATGGCTGTAACCATTATGACTACTGGACAGTTGAATGGTTATGAAAACATCACCTTTACGAAGGATCACACACACAAGGGAAGAAAGTTAACATATTGGATTGTACAATGCCTAGGAAATAAAGATAAAAATAAAATTCCCATAGAGCCACTGGGCCAGTGGTTATATGGGAATGAAACATAAACCTAAGTCTTGGGAAATAAAATGAAAATAATCAAGATATAATACAAAAAAAAAAAGGAACTCTTTATAGTATTTACATTAAAAATAGAACAAAAAATTTAAAAATAAAAAGGTAATTAATGTTAAATAGTGGCATCATCATGTGCCGAAGACACATGTAAAATTTCAACACTTATATATATTTAAAAATAACCTTTTACACCTTTGCATAAACTATCTCTAATTTCTTAGATGCCGTAGTTTTTTTTTCTAATTTGGTGCAGTATACATAAAGTATAAATTATTTTTTTACACCTCTTTGCAGAGTTAAATCAGGGAAAGGAGATTTTAAGTTCATTCCCTACGTGCTTTGATTTTTCATTGATGACTTTTTTTGTTAGAATCTAGCATTTTTTTTTTTTGGTTTAAATTTCATTTTGGAAACTATTAAAAATTTTACTAAGTAAGGATTAAACTGCATTAGAAATTTAATTTGTACAGCGAATTTATATGTAAGATGTATGGCACTAAATTCAATTCATAGACAAATGGAAAGGATAAATCCCATTAAGGACAGGCTTTTTAATTTAGCTTCATAAAATGCGTTACTGTAGTAATTGATGAGCATATTGATTTATAAGCAACATTTGCAATCAGATACATGTTTTACAAACCTGTCTGTAAAGAAATGGATATAAAGAGAGTATATAAAATAAAAATGCAATAGTAATTCTGACAAAAAAAAGCATTACTAATATAATAGTCCAGATCCTCCGGTAACGCTCTGACGTCACCGACAATAAAACTCGCGCCATAGCACTGCGAGACATTAAACAGCATTATTTCATTGTTAGAGAACCTCAATTTCAGTAATTTTAAATTTAAAAGAGTAATTGTAGTTCTAAAATAGTGAAATAAAATTTTCTATCGATTGATATAAAATTTATCTCGCTATGATCAATAGTTCCCAAGAAATTTTAAATTATATTAATCATATATTTCAAATTATTTTCCGTTTTTTAATAGAAAATAGTAAATTACGTCAGTGGTATATCATGCGCGTGATATAGTTTGGATGCCATGATGCACGAGGGATTTCACGAATAGATACCACAATGGTATTTTTGGATGCCACGATGATTTTTTGAATAAAGAAATATGTAAATAAAAAAAAAATCCTGATATAAAACTTATGTTTATTTAATTTGTTTTCTATCAATGTTAAACATTTCTCTTGCATATATATCTATTTAAACACGTCAAATTTGACAGGAAATCTCTCAAATGAAGAGGCAATTTGCACCCGTCATACCATGATGGGTGATTTTCTAGTTTATATATATAATGGGTCAACTTTAAATCAAAATCTTTACAATAATTATGATTTTATTTTCCTTTGTTTAATATATTTGCATCCAGTTTCCTAATTTATAATTCATGCATACAGATTTTGAAAGCTTATACTGTAGTGTATTTAAATAGCACTACAAATAATCTGTACCTTCACAGTTTAGTCTCCTATAAAGTTAAATTTATTCAGAATGGTGTTTATTTTGGAAAATATTGAATTCTAAGTTGAAAACTTTGGAACAGAAACAACATTCATTTTAATTTAAGATTCTGTCCAAAGTTTTCAAATTTTAACCTCTTTTGGGGATGGTATTGTGAGCATTAGATTGTGTTTCACATTGTGTGAATTACTTAGATAACTTTAGTTGCTTTCTTACTTGTTTGTATATTTTCTTTCCCAAATGCATATTAATTTCGTCTTTTAATTCCCAAAGCTTGTGAAGTAAGTAATGATTTTATTTTACATATTTTTAAAGACTTGCATGTTAAGAAAATTATAATGTGGTCACATAATACATATTGGTAATATATACTTGTTACTTGAAAGTGTCTTGTGAGAGTAAATGAAATTAACTGATTTCAAAATAGACATATTCAAATTTTAAATGACAAAATATTGTTCTATGATCATTTGAATTATTTATTGAAAAACCATTGGTCCGGTTAAAAAAATCACCTTTCTTATTTGTTGTGAATGATGTTAATTATAATAATATGCAGAAAGGCACCAAATGTAATAGTTGCCAATTAAACCAACAAAATACTGTGTGTTAAATAATATTTTAGGCATACTAATTTTTCTTTTAAAAAATTTAGTTTGAATTTCAAAATATAATTACGAAAAATATTTAACTTGCATTTTTTAACTATACTTTAACATCATTCGTATAGAAATATGATTTATTGTACATGTGACTTCTAATTTAAAGTTGAGACTATATAGCGTCTTTAATAAATGAAATAAAAATAAAATGTGGTATTGCAGATAGGATATAAATGATATAGCTATTCATTCAAATATTATTGGCAATATAATTTTTACAGAATAAAGCTGAGATTTACAGTTAACTTAATTTGAAGTTTGTATGTGATGTGTTGTGCATATTTTTGATAATATATTTTTCTAGAATATAAACGCGATTGCTGCTTTTTAGGTTCGGGCATGCGACCATATTGAGCACAGTCCATTGCTGTTTGCTGCCCCCCAGTGTTTGGGATATCAGAACGAATTCGGTCAGGCCACCCCTGAATTGTGCTTCCCTACCAAAGATATAATTCTTAGGCAGCTCAAGAGCAAAGTCAAGGCTTTGAAGGCTAAGGCTGTCTTTGTTGCTTCCGATCATGATCACATGATCGGTGACATTGAGAAATACATGAAAGATTTAAAGGTGAGAAATCTGATTTGCTGTGTTATGAGAATATACATATTTAATACATACATTTTGAAATCACATTTCCTTTGTTTGAAGATGATTCATTTCACTTTTGCAGCCATTTTTCTTTGTTAGTTGGTGTTGAATATTTTATGAAAAGATGGCTTGTCAGAATCATAGGATATATATATCTTCAGCAATGTATACGTGGATTTTCTGCATCCTGTACTATAGGTTTTTTTTTTAAATTTTAATTTGTATAATTTTTTATGTAGCAAATCTAGATTTGCTGACTAATTGAGAAT
>BGPR01015072.1:0-37598 GCA_013235015.1 Araneus ventricosus
ACGCAGTTGTTACCTTTTAGTTAAAAAAGGACACTAAAAGAAAAATAGCGGTTGAAACATTGCCCTCAAATTGGTCTCACTAGCTTTAAGATAGTTGCACTGTAAATCGCCAGCTTTTACCAGCCTAATAGCGCAATTTTTTTACGAAATATTTGTTGAGCCGAAAGTTACCCGTTCGCATACATCATCCAGTTGTTTAGTCAAGAAAATATAGTGCTTTCAGTCATTTGTGCTTTAAAATGATCGCATCTGTCGTGAAACAGTAACACCTGTAACCTTTTGTGATAAAATATGGTTAAACAATTAACTGCCTCGTGTTTTCAACCCGCAATACCATATTATTTTTTTAAACAGATAAGATAGTTGTTTTTTCAAAATTTACAACACATTTTGAACCGTAAATACGCACTTTTATGAAAGGTCATTAACAGAAAGCTCAATTATACAGACATTAGTTCCAACCATTATTTAGTCAACAGGTGTATGCAATATTTCGGTTTAAATCAGAAAATTTCGATCGCACTAACGTAGAGGATGTAAAGCCCTGTAACTCCAGATAAAAAAAATAAAGCCATCTAAATAGCGGCTTGAAACATGTCGTTAACTACTGTGTTTCAGTCCCGTAATAATATTTCTTTAGCTTTTTAAAACAGATAAGAGTTTTCTGCCTGCTTTTTTAACCGCACGCGAATATGCACTTTTTTTATGAAATATTACACAGAAAGCCTCATCTATACGTTATTCCAACCATTATTTAGTCACAGCAGTCATCGTTTGCATCGTTCTGTCAGAGAAAGTCATAAATTCATTCGTAAGATAAAAAAGGATTTACCAGTTAACGAAATATGGTTGAATGGGCTCAAAATTGAAACCCATAATAATTATTTACTTGCTTTTTAAAACATTATAAGATAGTTTTTTAAAATGTTGCTTTTTTAACCAAAATTTAGTCGATGCGTTTTTTTTTATTAGCTTACAGCAAAGTATGCACGACAATCATGGGTATACGTAGTGACCACTTCCTTCCTTAGCACGGTGAAAAAAATCTGTTCAGGAGAGCACGCTGCAACAGTACGCAATTATCGAGTTATGTGCGTTATAGTCTTTCTGAAATATGATCACCAGCATATTGTTGCGAGCCAATGTGCGCCATCTTCGCTGAAATGCCATCCAGGGGACTAACGCCGTCGCGCCATCGCCAACAGCATTCGTGCTCATTAAAGAATTATAAATAAATAAATCTTCAAAATGATCCGAAACAGCAAACAGCAAAGCTTGGTGTCAGGTTTAGATTAAACAACCGATATCGCTGTCAACGGGAGACAAAGTTCATTTGCCGACATAAGCCGCTTTATAATACAGATGTCACGAACAGATCGTTGATGCAAAGTTTGTAATGAAGCGTTCATCATGATAAGAAAATTTCACGCCAGTTATTTAGTACAATCAGTGGTTTTACAAAATTTCGATACAACCACCATTGTTGCGATCATAGCTATTACAGGTCAAAATCAAAATAGTTTCCAGCGTTCAACCATGACATGCAAAATAATAACCGCTTAAATTATTGTTTCTTATTCGACAAGAAGAACTTTTGATTTTCGTGGCAAAGACGATTATCATTTTACTATAAATTGAAATATTATAGAGAAACAACACATTGTTTGCCATCATAGAAAGATTCATCCTTTACAGTTTTGGCAGTTACGGATCGTTAATAGTACGTTTACAAACGCTGGTTGAGTGTCATACCAGTGGTTACTGCCGCAGCCTCAATTTCCTGATTTTGCTTAAAATCATACACCAGCTTATCAGATCGAAAATTTTCATTTTTTCGTCAAAGCCCACTGACATGTCAAAGCTTATCATTTTGCTCATTGAAGCTTTTTTTATTGACTATATTGTACTTCTTTTTTTTATGAGATTCTAGTCAAAAGTAAAGTCGTTGTTGTGCAAGGTCACTCGAGCCCACATATATGATAAGCAGATAGCCGTTACTATTCAATTATCTTGCAAACAATGAGTATCAACATACCGATGAAATAACACAAATGGAACATTTCGAACATGTGTATTTACCGCTTATTCTTTCTTTAAATTGTTCTGAGCAAAGCAAACAAATTTACAGTAAAAGAGCGGTAGTGGTTCTGGCTCAGCATCTTTGCTTACGCAGATATTACATTCGTTTCGGAGCGCGTAGCCTGGCTGTGCATGATTCCTTTCGACGACATACCAGCGGCAGCAGCTGTGCCAGTCTGCACTTCGAAAGCGTTTGTCATTGTTGTGAAAATATTTTGGGATTTCAGTAACAGAGAAAAAATGCACCACTCAAAAGTAAACTTTCGCGCCTCATCGTTAGCTTAGATTTTGGGACACGGCAATATTTTCACAAACGATTTAAAAAAAGCATTTTGCGTTCTGGCTAAGTCGAGATGCCTTCGTAACACTGGCTTAAGCGTTATTTTCAAAAGCAAAGCCGAGGACGCCCATGGCTTGGATACTGTTAAGTTTATTTATTTATCAACCATGTAATCATTTAAGTCACTGTCGCCGCCAGTCACAGACCAAAGCTTCAATGAGTTTATGTCCCTTTTTTTCAACAGATGAGAAGACAAAAAATTTAATCATGTATCTTTTGCGTCATTTAAGAAACAAACACTGATGGAAGAAAAAGTCATATTAAGATCTGTTATCACTACGCAGTCGTACCTTCGTTCAAGCGTATTGACGAAGAGAGGTACCAGCATGAAATTATTTGTGCTTCATGGAGTCATTAGCCTTTTGCGTCATATTGCGCTATGCCACGACAGCCGCACACAAAAGTCCACCTGGTAGTTCGTCATATTCTTTAACATAATGTAAACTTTTCAAAAACGTCGTACTGTTACCACCATTTTCACATCTTCTCGACAAATCAGGAAATTTCTCGGGAGGCATAGAATTTCGTATCAGGAAAGACACAATAGAATCGAGCGGTCATGATCGACCCGCAATAAACATGCCGTTGGAAGAGTGCCGATACTTGCGTCGCGCCTTTTTGTTTGTCTCAACATTAAATTTTCAGCCCATTTTGAGTGCCGGGTAGTTAATAGTCATTTCACATCAATTTCATTATTATTCACAACAAGTCTACAATAAATAGAAAAACTTGTTTCAATAAAGCCAAAGAATTTCTTTAACAACAGTTAAAATGCACGCAACAATAAAAATCATTTTAAATAATAAAAATTTTTTGAGTGACAGTTGGTCATCAAAGATGTCATCATTTGTTAGTATTTATTAAAAAAAATTCGGCGTTCATTGGTATGCCGCATGAATAGCGATTTGTGCTTGCTCTCTGACAGTTCATAGTTATTTACAAATAGGGCCACCTGTTCATTAAAAAAATACTTTAAATGAGTGCCACAGAAGTTTGCCCTGTTACTGTCGTTAGTGTTTTCACGTCGTTAAAACAATTTAAATTATTAAACTATACCAATATATAACAAAACAAATATGTTCTTCTTCAGGTAAATTTCAAATACTCAACTCATACATGATCAAAGTTTTGTTAAATCATTTGTTTGTCCATTAATTATATCGTTAAAGTTTTTTTAACGAAATATGCTCAGTGTTTATTATCAAACCGTGCCAGATCTGAGGTTCAACCGAGCGTTCAAACCGCTGGTCATCTGCTTTTGATTGCTCGCGGTTAGTTACCTGTCTTCCTTCGAATTAACGTCGTTGTTCTGGCAATGCTAATGATGTAGACTGCAGTTGGCGTTAGGATACTGCATATTTTATAAAAAAAATTATAATTTCATTCTTAGTTCAATCCATAATAACCGGAAGATCAGTTAAAAAAAAATATCACCAGAAAAAAACCCCGTAATTTCATTCTTGGCATAAGAAATTTCCGTCACTGCAATGCCTATATCTTTCTTAAATCCTTACCAACCAGAAATTTTATAATTCTCGTTCATATAGCTGGCTTCGAAGTTGCGAAAGTTAGTAATATGCCGTATTTCGTTAATACGCATGGCAGTGCTCGATTACTGGCTGTCAACAGCTTCATAACAGCTCCCATAGTATTAACCGCTCTGCGCGAACACTTTCCAATCAATTCGTCAGTATTCTATAAAGCTAGTACTGAAATCCCATGGCAAGCAAACACGCAGAAAATTTCGGGGATTTTGAAGAAAACCTTGAGAGTCTTCCGAATAAATACTTTATAAAATGGATTTGCCAACGTAAAGATACAAAAAAACCACGACGAAATTGCAACAAGCTTGTGGAATGGATGGAAATTGATATTTTCATCGCTTTGCCGGTCCTCAGTCGCCGCATCATTATAAACGCAGTTAGAGTCTGTCATTACGGTTCCAGAAGTTCGGGCAGTTGGTTCAGTTTTCCAGAGAAATGCAGCCGAAAGTGCTCCAACATATAGTTTATCATTTCAACAGCCTGTAACACCGTTGTATTTTCTTAGTTCTTAAACATTCCATGTTATTTACCGTTCATTTAAAAACAGAGCAAGTCGTCGAAACAGCCGAAAGTAGCTGGACCACCGAAAGTGCAGTAACATCCGGGGAAGGGTTGTTGTGTCCCGAAAAGAATTATCATATAAAAAACTCGTTATTTTTATTAAACAGAAAAAAAAGCCCATAATTCTGCGCTTAGCCCAGCAACCACTGGGGTAACCGAAGCAGAAAAATAAGTAGAACTTCATCAGCCAAGAGCGCATCTCCGTCTTCACCAAATATTTTTTCCACATTGATTGGGAAGACAAGCCGTCTGTCAATGGTGAAAGGGTGAGAGCTCTCCTCGATTTACCATTCATTAGCCGTCTCCATTAACCTGAAGACTAGTGTCAGCGTAAAAGTAAAAAAAACATTACAGACTAGCTTTAAAGTCTTCATTACGAAGCCAGTGTCATTTCAAGGTGCTGGAGTCAATATTTCATACCTGAATTGACATTGAAAGCCAATTGCAAATTCTAATTCTTGGGCCTCAAACATTGAAAGTCTCAGTGCGTAACATACTGCTGTTGTTTTTCTGCTTTCGATAGTTCGGAGAGTTTTTTCATTTAATCAGCCTTTGCCTAAACAGTTATTTTTTTTACGTATGATGTTCTTTTTCTTCTGTTTTTTGTTCATAACATGTATTTTCTCTCAACGGTTTATTAAAGTGTTTATGATTTTACTATTGGTCGCAGCTTAAAGAGATGAATAATATACAGCAATTGGTAACAAGCTGAATACAAATAACGTTCAAATTTTAATAGTATCACACGAAAACACATACAGCAGCAAGATAGTATCACCGCACAACGCCAATATGCCTTTCTGAACCGAAGCCATCGAAAGTTATACAATCATTTGTCATGTCGAAAGCTTTTAATTACACCAAACATGATCAATTTGCTTCCTCAAAATTAGTTTTATACGTCGTATGTACTGGGCAATGATGAGAATAGTACATGTTCAAATGTACCTATGATAGTCTTCAACTGGTGAGTATTATTGTTAAAAAAATTAAATTTTGCTGTGAAATTTTTCAGGCCTCCGAATGTATCAAAAGACCATAAAGATATATAAGTTTATTATACATATCAGTAACACAAAATAAGTTTTGTTTTAAAATAATATTTTTTTAACCATTAAAAATTCTGTACTTTAAAAGTAAATCTTGATTTTACCAACACATACCACAAAGTTAACTGAAAAACACCATTTCATCATTGTGTTATTTTAAATTGAATACGATTCATTATTCTAAGAAGTACCGCCGCAGTTGGAGTCGAATGATTACCGCTATAGATAATAGGTTCAAAGAATCTCGCGCTTTTCCAGCGTTTTTTAAAGCCCTTAACCATTTAACTTTTTTTATTATATTTTCTTCAAACAGTGTAGGTGAAATGCTAATTGTTTCGACTCAGTTTAGACTAATGAATCTAAAAGAATGTTAATCTGAGGTTGAAGTAATAAAAATCAATTTAGTGAGCAGCTGAGAATATTAAGTGATAAGAGCTGACTCTGCCGTTGGAGGTTGAAATATTTCTCAGTCGACATTCAAATTAAATATATTCAAAAATAATATGTTATAAAGTAGTGTTATTAGTAATTTCAATACACAATATTATTAGATTACATCAGCATAAAATTTTTTAAAAGCAGAAGTCATTTCAAAATTGTGTAAACATCAGGTTTAAACCATATTTACAAGTATGAGAAAATTTAAAATGATTTTTCTAAAATGTTTATCAGAAGCTTTCAGTGGAGAAACAATAGTTAAAAATATTATTTGAAATAAAAAAATAGGTTTTTAAAGAAATGAGTTGAGAGAAATCTGAAATACATTGTCCAATATAGAAAATAGTTATGCAGGAATTAGCTTCCAAAACGTAAAAGTTTCTTGCTACTTATATTGTGAAATACTCTTAAATTACATTATGAAAGGTTTATAAACTTCAAAACAATAAAAGTTTTACTGGCTCAAAGTCAAACATGTTCAATGCGTATTAATCCAGATCGGTTCAGTAATGAGGCCCATGTTTGTGGAATGTCGTTTAGTCAGAATAACGCAGTTGTTGAAGACTTTTCACTTATCAAAAAAAAACATAAAGTTAGTCCATTAATGGTGCCGCATAATTTCATCAAAAATCGTCAACGAAATAACTAGCCAAATGTTTTCATCTAACGTCAACTCTCACAAGTGGAATAACTGAAAGTAGAAAATGTCTCGACAAAGCCAGCTGAAACACCATTCTGCTGACAGTTAAAAGCGAAATTAAGAACGAACAGCAATAAATCGTTAGTTTCGCCAGCTTCAATGCAGCCGATGCCCCGATTCTCAATTGACTGTCAACATATTTTCAACTTTTTTGCTGTCAAAACCATCAGAATGGCAACGCCTGCCTGTCGAGTTGTGTTTGCAAAGAACACAAGTAGAATTCTTTATATTTGACTGAATAGCAGAAGTTTGATTATTGTATGAATTATTTAGTTGAGCTCACTGAGCTGACGAATATTTGTTTTGTCTAATTAATGTCCATTTTCATAGTTTATGTGGAATTATTACTCATGAATTTTTGTTCTTTGAAATGTCATGCCTGTTGTGGTTAAGTAACAGACATGACAAACCTTGTAAATGCTCATGCATTCAGTTTGTCATGTCTAAGCTTATTACAGTAGTAACAGACATGACACTCAAAAACAAAAATTCATGAGTAAATAATTCCATAAGAGATGAAAATGGACATTAATTTAGACTAAAACCTAATAACCTAAATTAATCAATTGAATTAACAAATAAATATATTTATTGTATCCAATTAAGGCTTCCTGCTTATTCAGTCAAAATACCAAAAATTCAAGATGGCTGTTTGTATTTCTTTTATCAACCTTGCTCCATCTGGCAAAACAGATTACTACCATTCCCAAATTTCAGTTTTGTTGCTTAAAAGTTGAAAATAATGTATGGTAACAGATAATTGTGGGATGCGGGCTATACCATTCCCCCCAGAGCTGGCAAATTCTTGATTTTATTTAAAATCCTGCAACTATTTGTTCTTAATTTCCCTTTTTTTTAAAAAAAAAATAATAATAGAATCAGACAACTATGAACTTTCTGGCTTGCCTCGAACATTTCCTACTCTTTTCTAGTTATTCCACTTGTGTTAGTAGAGTTGCGGGTGAAAAAACATTTTTTGGCTAGGTTATTTCATTGTATTTTTATTAAATTATGTAAAAGCATTGTAGTGTTCTTTTATGATTTTTACTGTCAGAATTGAAAAATCTGTAAAGGTTAAAGTATTTTTGTTATGAGCCATGAGGTTTGATATTCATCACGACGACACAATTTTTATGACCTCAGCCCCTCCCAGACCCGAATCCTGGATTCGCCACTGGTAACAGACATGACATCAATGTCTGGACATCTATATTTAATTAGTAAAAAACTTGTATTGTTCTTAAAAGTTTATAAAAACCTTTCTATAATGTAATTTAAAGTATATTTCACAATATTAAAGTATGTCGGAGTAGAAATTTTGTTTTTTGGAAAGTAATTCTGCATAACACATTTTATGTTCTATGATTCGGACACAGATGTATTTCAGTTTCCTCTCAACTCATTTCTTAAAAAAACCCTTTTTTATTAAATAATATTTTTTAGCTTTATTGTTTCTCCACTGGAAACTGTCTGATAAAAACATTTTAAAAAGAAAAATCATTTAAATTTTCTTATACCTTGTAAAAAAAATATCTTACAGATGGACAGCGAATGGCACCAAATTTTGAAAATGACTCTCATGCTATTTAAAAATTTTATGCTGATGTAATCTAATAATTTTAGTATTGCAAATAGTTCTAATAACCTTACTTTATAAATTTGACTTCCTATTGAATATAGTTTTAATTTTGAATAGTTGTTGTGTAGGAATATATTTTTAACCCTCCAACCAGAGTCAGCTCATTTGAACTAATAAATTTCAGCTCACTAAAATTGATTTTTTATTAACTCAACTCGCATTGAAAACATTCTTTTAGACACATTGTCTAAACTTTGTATCGAAAGAATACTTTACCTACACTGTTGAAGAAAATATAATAAAAAATATAAGTTAAATGGATTAAAGAACTAAGCAAGACTGGAAAAAGCAGATTCAAGTGCTTGGAAGGTTATATTATCTATAGCGAATCAATATTCAGTTGACTCAAGTTTGCAGCGGCACTCTTAGAGGCCTTAATGTGATCATGATGTATTTAAAAATAACTGAAATATTTTAGTAGAATTGTTTAAAACTTTTTTTACCAGTTAACTGTGTTAGATATGTATGTTGTGTAAAATAAAAGATTTACTTTAAAAATTTTAAATTTTAGTATGAGATTTAAAAAATATTATTTTAAAAACTAAAACTATTTTGTGTTACTTGTGCTGTATAATAAACTTATATATATCTTTATGAATTCTTTTTGTTACATTTTCAGATTTTTAATGGAAAAATTTTCTAGCAAAGATTTAGTTTTTTTTAGCACAATGTAAGTTTTCCTGGTTTTGCTTTAATTTCATTTTGAAATTTATCATAGGAACATTTGACATGTACCTATTCTCATCATTGCTTACAGGGTACATACATTTTATTTCTGTCTCCGCTAAGAAATTTTTGAAACTAAAATTGGCAGTTTATTGCTTGATCAATATTTGGTGTATTAAAACTCGGTATATTAAATGAAAGTTGTATAACTTCATTAAGCTCTTTCAGTTTCTCCAAGAGGCATAGAAACACTTATTGTGACATTTGCGGGTGATGCTGCTTTTCTATGTACTGCTAACATGTGTTTTCATTGTCTATTAAAATTTAGACATTATTTGTATTCAGCTTGTTGCAATTGCTAATATGTTATTCATCTCTTTAAATACCGACCAATTTCAGGGCATACACATTAATGAAAACAAAATCACTATAAAAACATTCATGTATTAGTATAGCTTTCTTTAAAACTTTAATAAATTGTTGGGGGAAATGCATGGTATGAACAAAAAAACAGAAGAAAAGAACTGTATCATACTGAAGAAGGACTCGTAAAAGTAACTGTTTAAACAAAAAGCTGAGTTAAAATTTAATGAAAAACTTAGCTCTCTGACAAATCAAATTTAGAAAAAGCAAGTATACAGTATGTTAACACTTTTTTACTGAGACTTTCCTTTAATTTAAAATGTTTGAATTTAAAAAAAATTAAATTTTTAATTGAAAATTTTCAAATGTCAATTCAAGGTATAAAATATTGACTTCAAAAAGCCTTGTGAAATTAATTTTCTTCATAATGAAAGACTATAAAGTAGGTCTAATAATGAAGTTTTTTTCCCCTTTTTGCATATTTTGAATCTTCAAGGTTTCAAAGTAGGACAGTAATGTGATAAATCAAATCAGGGAAAGTGTTTCCCTCTACCCTTCACCATTGTCTAATGGTGGACAGCTGTCTTTCCCCCCCCCCCAATCAATGGCGAGGGGGAAAAATATTTGAACAGAATTGGAAGTGCATGCACCCCCTCCCACCTTTGTATTGAAGTTTCTACTTATTTTTCTGCTTCAGTTTTGGAAAATGAAGTTGCTGATAAGCAAATTATAAAACTTTTTTTTTCTGTTTAATACCAAAATAAGCAAGTTTTTATAAAAGTATTAAATTCTTTTCCAGGTTTTTAGCCTAGTATACAGGATGTTACCACACTTCAGTGAGATTCCATACTTTCAGCTGTCTTTGTTGACTTGCTTTTCTGTTTTTTATAAATAGGTAAGTTTTTTAAATGCTATGGAATGTCTAAATTCCTTAAGAAATCTTAAATTTTACAACAATTTGTTACAAAACATTTGAGAATAGAAATGATACGCTATATGATCAAAAGTTTCTGGACACTTTCGGATTTTCACATTTTTTATAATTTCTCTGGAAAGGCTAGACCAACTGCCCTTGAACTTCGACCATGTAAAGAATAGACTCTAACTCGCATTTTATAATGAAGATTCGGTTCCGAGGGCATTTAGGGGACCAACCAGAAAACGATGAAGAAAATATCTGGGCTCGCCCCATTCCACAGAAAGCTGATAATGATTTACAGATTTCATCAATGGTTTTGCTTAATAAGCACATTGCTTACATCCATTTTTATAAAAATAGCATTTATATTCTGGAAGATATAAAGGTTTTCTTTAAAAATCCCAAATTTTTCTGCATGTTTTTTGCTTATAACATGCGGAGTTTTCCACCAAATGATACAAAACTTATAGAATACTTGACAAGGTGTTAGAGAAGTGTGTTCCTTTAAAATTTGAAGTTAATACTATGAATATTATAGGAAATATGAGTATTTGTAGTAAATAATTTTTTACTATGCATGTGCAAAATGCAGCATAATTTTTCTTTCACAACTTCAAAGCCAGATATATAGGGCAAATTATATAAAATTTCTAGTTGAATACCATTAGGATTTAGAAAGATATCGGCATTGCAGTGAGCAGAATTTCTGCTTCTCTCCAAGAGAAACAAAATTACAAGGGTTTTTTTCACAAATTGATATTTTTTTAACTTGAATCTTCGGATATTAATCGTTGAACTAAAATTAAAATTATGAATTTTTTTTATAAATATACCCAAGTATCTAGCACTCGCATAACAATCAGTCTACATCAATGATTCGCATTATACTCAAGAACAACGACATGATTAGGGTGAGATTCTTCAAAGGGACAAAGATTAACTATGCAACCAATCAAAACCAGATATTAGCAGTTTAAAGAACCTTTCAGTTGGATGCGTCTACTATTTCGAAGAAACGTTTCTGATGTAAATAAACTGAGCATATTTTCTTCATTAAAAAACAGCATTATGATGAAAATTGGACAAAATGAAACAAATGATTTAACAAAACTTTTATTTGTCAATGTATGGAATTTAATTGGCAAATTTATAAGAAGAAAGAGAGCATAACAATGTTAGCATGTTACTTTTGTTTTGTTATATAGTTAGTATAGTTTAATGAATTTAAATTGTTTTTAAATTTTGACATTAGAACTCTTTGACTATTGTAAGGGTAAACTTTCTGTAGCACTTTCAGTTTAAAAAAATATTTTTTTAATGAAGACAAGGTTAAATTTCTCAGTTTATCAATGCAATAACCTATGAACAACTATTCAGAGAGCAAACTTTTAAATCATATTCAAATATGCAGCCTCTGAAAGTATAAAGACACCAGATTTTTTTTAATAAATATAACTCATGTGTACATCTTTGATGTGCTGTCACTTCAAAAAGATTTTGTATAAACTTTTAAAAATGAAATTTTTTATTATTTTTTTAAATTTAAATGCATTTTTATTGCTATTTATTTAAAAAATTCTTTAACTTTAGTAAGTAAGTTGTTTTTTTCTTTCTTCGACATTCAGTAAGGTTTTGTTATGAATAATAATAAATTAATGTAATAATGTATGCTTGCAACACTCATAAAAAAATGGGCTGAAATTTATATTTTTATTAAAATGGTGAGATAGGTAAAAACATTTTTAGAAATTATCAGCCTCTTCAAACAGCATGTTTGGTCTGCCTAGTTCTGATCATGAGCCATGATTCTATGTGTAGTCATTTCCTGAATACAAATTCTCTCAGTATACTGTAACCTCCCGAAATTTCCTGGGATTTGTCAGAGATGTGAAAATGGTTATTGGCCAAATTTTGACGTTTTGAAAGAGTTCGAATTATATGTTAAAGTCTGGTAAGACTATAGTTAGTGGACTTGTGTGCATGCAGAGGCTGTCCGGGGTGGCGCCAAAGCGTGAGCTTAAAGAAAACAATATGGCATAAAAGATGTATGAGCTCCATGGAAACTTCAAATAATTTTCCTTCTGTATTGGTGCCACCTCTCTTTCTCCTGAATAATACCTTTAAGACCAGTGGCACTGAAAATTTTTGACTGCAGTAGTGTAGCAAGAGTAAGTAGCGCCTGGATCTTAATATGATTTTTTCGCCCCCCTCCATCATCATGAGTGATTTTGTTTATGTAAATGGCGCCTGGGACATAGTCATTTTTTTGTCTTCTCATCATATTTAACTTTAAAAAGGGACATAAATGCATTAAACTTTTCGTCCTCGTGGCCACTGGCCTAGCGAGAGTAAGTGGCTCTCAGAAAATAGGTCTTTTTTTTATTATAGTTGTCATCAATGGCTTAATGAGTGTAAATGGCACCATAGGTATGGTGTTATTTTTACGTCCCTTCATCATATTTTGCTTTGAAAATAGCATAAATGCAGTGTTGTTTTGACTCCATGGTGCCCCCGAAACTGGCGGCCGCTTTAATCTCCGACTTAGACAGAACTAAAAAATGCTTTTTAAATCGTTTGTAAATAGTTATAAGATGTCCCAAAATCTAAGTTTAGCTGATGGAATTTGAAAAGTTTACTTTTTAATTAGACATTTTTTTTCTCTGTTAGTTTACTGAGAATCCCAAAATATTTTCTATGAATAATTATTGCTTCAGAGATGCAGACTGAAAACAACTGCTGTATGGTTGAAAATAGTCATCAAGAAGGGGAATCCTTTAACCTTTTGTAGATTTCTGCTATCCAGTGAATGCTAAATATCTATACAGTTATTAAACAAAGATCTGAATTACAAATTTTACTGAACCACTATACACTTCTTTTTTACTGTAAATTTGTTTGCTATGGGACAATTTAGAAAGAATAAGCAGTTATTATTTTTATGTTCAAGAATGTTCCATTTTGTGGATATTTCATCAGATTACTTAATGTTGATCTCGAATGTTTTTTTCCATTAACAGTTGTTTGCAAAGTGTAATTGAAAATTGAAATTAAGTGGCAATTTCCATCACAAAACATCATGCACATATTACAGTGGCGAATCCAGAATTCAGGTGGTGGTGGTGGTGGGGGCTGAGGTCATAAAATTTTGGCATTGTTGTGACGAATGTCAAACCTCATGGCTTATGTGAACCAAAACACTTTAACTTAACTGACTTTACTCACCTGACAATAAGAATCATAAAGAAGAGTACAATGCTTTCGATAATTCAATAAAAAATACAATGAAATAACTAGACAAAAAATGTCTTTGACCGTGTCAATGCTACAAGTGGAATGACTAGAAAAGTACGAAAATTTTCGATCCTGTTAAGCCAGAAAGCAATGTTGTTAAATTTTTATTTTTTTTTTAAAAAAAAGGGGAAATTGAGAACAAACAGTTGTATGATTTTAAATAAAATCAAGAATTCTGGTTTAGCTCTGGGGGGGGGGGGGCGGCAGCCTGATAGCCACCCCCCTGGATTCGCCACTGACATATTATGCTGTTTGTGTGAAGTATAACTAACTTGATCCATTAACTGCCAAAACTAATAAGGGATGAATCTTTTTCTATATGATTAATATTAATTATTGATTTGAACCTCTATAATATTAATTTATAGTAAAATTGATAAAAATCGTCTTGCCTTTTGAAAAATCAAAAGTTCTCTTCACGCAATGTCAGTGGAATAAGAGTATGGATTTTAAGTGAGTTTAATTGAGCACATGAGAAGTTATCATATAGTTGAACGCTGGAAAACTATTTTAGTTTTGTTATGTATCATAAAGCTATAGATCACTTAACAAGTAATTAGTTTATTATCAAATTTTAACATGTGTTTCTTTTAAAATTACTGATTATTTGCATTCAATAGCTCCAAGCATGAAAATTTTCACTATAATCATGATGAACACTTCATTACAAACTTTGCATCAATAAACAGTCTGACTGTGGCATCTATATTATATAAAACGCTTATGCGTGGCGCAAAAAAATGAACTTTATTTCTTTCTCCCCGTTGGCAACGATCAGTTTGTTTACCAATCTAAACCCTGACGCCAAGCTTTTGCTTACGGATTACATGACGTTTTTTTCGGATCGTCGGCTTTTTTTTTTGAATTTATTTATTTAAAATGAATTCTTTGTGAACTTTTTGAATATAATTTGCGTAGAAGAGAGCAGCGTGCAAGGGAATCCCTGGATGAAAGATTTCAGCGAAGATCGGCCAGAAAGGCTTAGGCGAGCCAGAGCGTTTTTTTGTGATACTAATTGTGTGCTCTATTTACTATGTGTAAAAATAAAAATTACAGAATAAAGACCGGAGAACTAATTATATTTCAGAAAAGTTCTCTTGCACACTGCTCTCGGAGAATGATTAAAGTTGCATACTGTTTGCAACGTGTATATATAGACAGATTAGATTTTTTTGCCACCGTGTTTGTACGGAAGGAAGTGAATTACCACATGCTATTTATGGTTAATGTTGCATACTTTTTACTTTTCTGTGTAAAATTTCATAAAAAAGAGTGCATATTTAAAATTTTGGTTAAAAAAGCAACAATTTTTTAAAAAAAGCTATCTTATATGTTTTAAAAAGCTAAAAGTAAATAATTATTATGGGTTTCAATTTTGAATAGTTAATTTGAGTATGTTTCAAGCCACTATTTCGTTAACTGTCCTTTTTTATCTAAAAGGTTACAAGATGGTTTACATGTTTCTACGACAAGACACGATCAAGAATTTTCTGAGATTTAAAACAGAAATGACTGCACTGAGAAACACACTATATTTTTCTTGACTAAATAATAGTTGGAATAAGCATGTATATGGGTGGGGAAGCTTTTCTGTGTAATATTTCATAAAAAAGTGCATATTTAAAATTTTGGTTCAAAAAGTAACAATTTTGTAAATTTTGAAAAATAGCTATCTTATCTGTTTTAAAAAGCTAAAAGTAAATAATTATTACGGGATTTAATTTTGAATAGTTAATTTGAGTATGTTTCAAGCCACTATTTTCTTTAAAATGTCCTTTTTTAGCTAAAAGGTTGAAAGATGGTTTTCATCTGTCTACGACAAGAGACGGTCAAGAATTTTCTGAGATTTAAAACACAAATGACTGCACTGAGAAGAACACTGTATTTTTCTTGACTAAATAATTGTTGGAATAAGCATGTATACATGTTTGAAAGTTTTTCTGAATTACATTCCATTGTATAGAAGGCATATTTGAAATTTTGGTGTAAAAAGCAATTTTTAAAAATTTATTTTGAAGATTTTGAAAAGGCTATCTTATAAGTTTTAAACTTAAAATTTTAGTGGAATGAAGTTATGTGGAAATAAACTTATGAATAAATACTCAAAAGAGTATGCAAAGAAGTTTTAAATTTCTGATTGATGAAAATAATTGATTTTTAATCATCTTTGTATTATAAATATTACCTTTCAGATTTCTTTCTAACATTTACATATGTATCTATGCTACCAGAAGACTTTAATTATAGAAACTGATGAAAAATTAATTTTAGGAGTTCGTGCAATTTCAAATAATTTAAATTTACTTTTATTAATTAATGTACTTATAATTTCCTAACACTAGCAGAAACGGATAAATGTACGGCAAGCGTGTGAAGCGAGCTGCTTTCATATAGTGATCCCGAAAGAATCACGTGATTCTTTGGTGTTGGTGAGTGGAGCGAGCGGGGGTGTTATATATATAAATAAAGATTTTATAACAACTGTGCTAGGACACCCAGTGTCGTCATGTAGCGAGCGAAGCGAGCAGGGTTTGCGTAGCAAGCCCCGGAGGATTGCAGCGCAATCCTCCTGGGGGTTGGCGAGCTTTAGCGAGCAGGGGGCAGAGCCCCCTAGTTGCTTATAATGCAGTCTTCTGTTGTCTTCAGAGTTTATGATAAAATGTCTACCTTCTCCATGTAATGGCTTTTGAATACTGGACTTCCTGCTACTGATCTATATCTGGATCAAAGGGAGTTTGCAGAAGAAATAATGCAAACTCGCATCTGAAATCCAAGAGTGATTTTTTTTTTTACTTTCAGTAGTAGACAATCTTAATATTTCACATACACACATCTGTCAAGGTTACATCAATGTAATTAGTAAATATTGTCCCCACTATATTTTCCCATGGATTTCTATCCTGTAACTGGCTACTAAATTGCCACCTAAATCGATTATTCCCACTTTTGTGTTAAACTGTTCAATAAAATGAGATTGGGAGGCAAAAACTTTTTTCAACTGTGTTTTTGAATAATGGGCCTGCAGTATTGCATTGTAAAACATTGCTATCATTATTCAAAATATTATCATGTCCTTCTTCATCACTAGCTTTTAAATTTTCTGGAGGAACAATAAAATCATTTTCACTCTGTTCATCATCAAGAAATCTTTGAAGAGCTTCTTCTAACGTAAAATATCTCGTTTTAGGCATTTCCTTGCACACAGAAGGAGGGAAATTACCACAGTATCTAACAACATGGGTAACTGACTGAACTACCATTTTCCCGCTCACTATGCATCAGCGCAACACCTGTTTTCTCAACCTTCTACACAAAATCACAAACAACTGATTAATAGAATGTTGTGATGCCCTGTGACCTTGACTGAAAATACATCACCTCTAACATTAATGGTTCTCTCATTGTATTTCTTTTGCAAAAACACCAGGTCAACTGTTTGGGTTAGAAAAATGCTTGAATAGGAGACTCATTTTTAAAAATAAAATATTTGTTCAAGCCTAATAATTTTTTGCTGAAATATTCCCAATTAAAATGCCCTACTCAGTAAGTGCTGTTCATATAAAATTTGTTTGTTAGTTAATTTTTCATACGCATTTATTATGATCGTTGCATCAACACAACAACTGCAGGGTGGTGACAGAACCGAGATATCAGGGGAAAGTTGGGGAATTTTATCGATCTGGAAAAATCAGGGGAAAGTCAGTGAAATTCTTAAAAATATCTAAAAATCAGGAAAAATTAATAGTTATTTGTTACTTGAGTTTATTATATTAGATAATTTAATAAGATAAATTAGTATCTTATGTCTAGCATTATTTGTAATAATAAATGGAATTTTTTTTAAAAACTTATATTTATTTATAAAAGCTTAAGTTTTTGAATAGAGCAATTAATTTCTTATGATTTGTTAATGTATAAAGATTTGAAGTAATATTTTGGCAGTTTCTCTTGTTTAAATCTTTGCTAAAATATATATTATTAGGTACGTATAATTATACTATTTTTATATTTATACTGAAACATGTTATTCTAGTACTCATGCAAAGAGCACTAATTAGGTATTGAACTGTTTTAAAGTTTTGAGCAAAGATCATAATAACCTGTATTGTTAATATAATTTAACTTGTGTTGCAAAGAGTAGTTTTAATGTTTCTTAGAATTCTTATGCAGTTTTAGAAGCAAAGTAGTTTGTTAAAATTTCCAGTATTTTTTACATACAAGAAATGTAATGTGCTGTTTTAATAGATTTTTTTAGGTTGTTCATTCCACTTTTTAAAAATTAAATTTCATAAAAATATATTATTTTTTTTTTCATATTAAATAGCTTGTAAAAGTGTTTTTAGTATTGTATATTGTACACATAAAGTGATTCTGAGTAGGGAGAAAGCCAGGAAACTAATATAATTAATAGCGGTAGATCAGGGGAATGTTGTAAGTTTAGTCGGGGAAATCTTTTTCACGGTTTCTGTAGCCACCCTGAACCGGCAAGGTAATGGGTTAATCTGTATTGTGGCTATCTAACTATCTTTGAAGTCTATTTTCAAATAAATATGTAACAGAAAAATTCATGTTTATTGTAATAATTAATAAAAAATGCTTTTAAATTCATTTATAAAAAAAAATGACATACTACTGATTTTTAAACATTTTTTTTAACATTATAGGAAAAATTGTAAATTTTATAATAGAGACATTTGAAAAAAAAAATGACGTGACTTAAGTCTGACTGAAAATGATTGATTCTGACATCAATCTCCTCCTTAAAAAGTAATAAAATATATAAATCTTTTTAAATGCAACTCTAAAGGGAGGCAATTTTCAGAATTTTATTTCTTATGATTAATAATTCTTCTAATTTTCTTTTGTTTCATTTTTTAAAAAAATGTTTGGTTTTGTACTATAGTGTAATAAAGGATTAAAAGTCTTATTTAATGCATATGAAATTCAGTTTTCAAATTATATATGACCAATTTTAAGTAATATTACTATCTCCTTTTAGATTTTACTATGTCTGGGTGGGTTACTAAATACTTTTTTTTTTTGAAATGTTGACAGTTCCCTTCAAAAATGTTTAGCATCTTAGTTTTTCATATAATTAATTTTAGTTTTTATTTAATAACTTCTTTTTTTTCTTTATAGAATAAAATTTAGAAATGTGGCACAACACAGTGAAAGGAGGTATCACATGAATTATCCAATGACCTTTTGCATGATGTAAGGAATTGGTTTTGCAGCTGAAAATGACTTCACTTTTGACATCTTTATATTTGTTGAGTTTTAAGCAGGCTGAAACAGTTCATGGTTTGGATTTAGATTGTATAAAATTTTCTAGCAAAAGCATATGCACGCAGGGTCTTTATGCTGATGCCAAAAATGAATTCTTTCGAAGCAGGTGTAGTGATAATAAGCAACAATGGGGTTGGAAGAAAAACCTGAAATCAGTTGACAAATTGTTTAAATCCTATAAATGCATATTTTTATCTTGGGAGTTAAATCAACCTTTGTTGATGCTTTTTAGCAATGGATCAATTGTTTGTATTGAATTCAACAGTGAAGGCAATACTTTAAAGAATGTTGAAATTGATAATAATTTGTGTGGAAAACTTTTGCCTAGTAGAGTAGTTGATGCCTGTATTTGCCAAAATTATATATTTGTTACTTATTCGGAACCAAAATTAACTGTAATTCATGTAAATAAAGAAACAACATCATTTTCTGCAAAAATTTTAGGTAAAAAGAAAGGAAAATTGATTGGTTCTGACCCTAAGATCTCTCATATTGATCTTATTGGTCCTTCTAGCAAAAACTTGGAGAGAAAACTTTCTCTTAACTCTTTTAAAGATCATTTATTGATTTGGTGGAGGTTTACTGGCACTGATGTGTGGCCATGGACTCCTGTTTCATTTGCTGCTGATCGGATAAATATGCTAATTTATTCATTGAATGAAGGTATTGAAATATTATGTACAATAAAAGTGCAAGGTGAGCTTATTAATGCCAAATATAGTGCATGCAACTCTAATCAAATTCTTACACTTGTGGAAGTAAAAACTGAGAAAGGTAGTAGCATTAATGTGTCTGTTTATGAAATCATCAAAGACCAGTGCCATCATGCATCAGTAATGCAACTGCCTCTTCAAGGAAAAGTGACTTCTTTTGATTGGAGTTCTACTGACAAGCTGCTTGTTTCAGATTCAAATAATTTACTTTTGATTTATGACTTAAAAAAGAAGACATCTATTGTAACTAATCTTTTGTTCACCCCAAAGCTTATTCTTTGGCATCCTCAGGACTGTATTGCATTGGTGACTAGCACAACTGGTCAGATTCAGTGTTTTGATGCTGCTTTAAGTTGTATAAAATTTAAATTGTTTTATAAAACGTTTGTTGACTGTAACTTATTAGAGCTTAATTCTCAATTTGCTCAAAGTTGTTCTGTACAGAATCTGCTGTGGCAGAAGTCTCATTTAAATGATAAGTGCCTGATTTTGTTAGATTCGGATATGTCGTCATTTGTCCTTCTAAAATTTACCTTGGGAAGTATTACTAGGAATAATATTTCTGCTTCTGAACTAATTAGTCAGTACTTAAAATCCAATTCCATTGATGAAGCGATTTTGTTGTTGAAAAGTTTGAATTGGTGTCATGATAGCGAACTCCATTTCCAGTGCTTGTCAAAAATAGCTAATTTCTTGCTTAGAAAGCCTCTAAATCTACAGTCTCAAGCTGGTTTGGAATTAGCTTTAGGAACATTTTACTCAAATATAGATGATTTACCTAAGCGGATTCTCAAACTATACCATCATAAAATTAATCACATTGCCAGGCGTTTTTTCCATCATCTTTTACGTTATCATCAGTTCAGGAAAGCTTATTTATTAGCTGTAGACTTGGAATCTCAAGATTTATTTTTAGATTTATTCCATGTAGCCATGCAAAAGGGTGAAAATGCTTTAGCTTGTGTTGCACTTCACAATGTTAACAAGTTGAATGGCTTGCAAAACAGTGCTTCCAATTCATCAATCGCTTCTGGTAGCTCAACAGGAAACTCGGCAGCATCAGATGATGGTGATTGGGAAGGCTCTCATGTACAACAGCATGAAAAGACAGCATTTGAAAATTTGTCAGATCAGCAGTATTGGTCTGAGTATCCAAATGTCAATAACAGTTGGTTAGCATCTTCAGAAATAGACATGCATCATCAGTCAACTCCTTTTGAAAGACAGCATTTACATAATGTTCATTTTCTGAATTCTGATAGTTATGAAACAAAATCAGAGCATAGCTTATCTGCTGGTTTAAAATACTGTGATTCAATTTCATCTCATTGTGATAAAACACGTGTGGCTTCTTTTAGTCCTAGACCTCTACCTCCTCTTCCCACCCATTATTCTAAACCTTCAGATTCATTTGGATATTCTAATGATTCAATTACCTCTGCTTCTTCCTCTATGAAATCTAAAAATGTTTCAGTGCATAGTAACAACAATCAACTATTTGCTGTTAAATCTACAGAAAGTGCTTGGACATTACCTTCTTCATCTCATCATAATATATCCTATAATGCTGAAAACTGTGACTCAAATTCTGCTCAGGGTTATAATTTGCGTTTTTTCTCTAATCCAAGCTCTAGAACTTTATCTAACCAGCCGTCTTATAGTTCTAAGTCCTCAGAACCATATCCTTATGATCAGAAGGCAGTTCCAACTTCAGTAAAAAGTGAATACAAAGTTCGTGATAGTGAACAGTTATTGGCAGCTAGATCTAAGAGAGCTGACCAGCATGTAACTTCTGTAAATAAAACAGAATGTGAAGAGATTGAAGATTCAAGAATAAAACTTAAACATTTGGGTATAATTTAAAAGTATGTGCTTTGTTTTTTCCAAGAGAATGTTTTTAAACATGTAGTAATTTATTTTATAAATATTCATTGTAAATAATCTCTGAGAAAGTGCTCTATGATCTGTTATTGAAATATTTGTCTGACTTTATGATGTTTGAAGATGCTTTTATACATTTAAAAACAAAGTTCTTAAATAAACAAATGTATTAATTTATAGGACGTATGCATTAGTTAAAAGCTGAAAACTGTCAATTGCAGTCATTTTGCTGTTGGAAACGGTATATGAATTGTTTTGACTACTTATATATTCAGTTGTTTGATGATTATATTTAAGATACATTCATTGAAATTAAAACGACAAAGAGCTTATCCTTTGAACTTATTTAAACAAATATTCTTTCTTTCATTACATTCCTTTTTCTATGTATATAGACATATGTTTAAATAATTGTTAAACATTATTTGGAAAACTTTTAAGTTTTAGGTCTTTCAGAATATGTATATAATATGATTCTTTATATGAACAACAAATATTGATCAAATATCTTGGAGCATTTTTTAAAATAAAAAATGTGTTTGTGTACTTGATACATTTCATAAGCCTTCATTATTATTAGCTGATTTTAAATTATTTTATTTGTATGTACTTTATATTGAGGGTGGAGTTCAAGAAGACCCATGTCAAAATATTACCAACCTGGTGTTGGTAAATTTGACTAGTTTAGTTAATTATTTTATTCTTTACTCTTAAACTAAATCAATCTCTTGTAAGTTTTTTACATTGTTAAAATGTAAGCAGCTGTGTTGACCCTTAAAATATTTTGATGAAACACTTGAGCTGTGAAAAATCATTTGAAAGTCTTGAACTCAACCACATGTATGTATTAGTCAAAGCAACCAAAGAATTTACATTACTTTTTTTGCAAAGCCAGAACAGTTGTTCTCAATATCAGTTTACAAGAAAAAGCAGAGGAAAAGTATATTCTATTTTTATGAAGTGCTACACCAAATAATAATGCATATACACGTGTAAAAGTGTTATTCAAATGATGTGTATTTTATTGTATATTAATACATATATACACAATTTTAATGTATTTTGTATTTTTGATTATATATTTTTTATTAATTGAGATGAGATTAAATATATTCATAAAGCAAAATAAAGTATTTTAGAAGTTATGATGTAATTTCTTTTGTGCTGATGAAATATGAAACGGCAAAGAAAGTAGTTGGGAGACATGGCTGAAAAGTCTGCATTAAACTGATCATTCCTGTTGATCTTTCTGATTAAATCAGAATAGAACATGCATTTTTTTTTAAAATTCTGTCTTATATGAACATATAATTTATGGTGATTCTTTTAAAATCTCACTGTTAACACTAAAGAATATTTTTAAAAGTTCAAACTAACAAAAAAATAGAGACTGTGGAAGCTCTTGCACTAGATAGATTTATATATATATATACTTCTTTTTTTAAAGGATACTATAGTTTATCTCATCTTGATCTTTTTTGTAATAGTTCACATTATGTATTTATTAAGGGTAAATCGGTGTGCTGAGCTTCTGTTTGGACACTCCCCCCCCCCTCTTAAAAACTCAATTATCTTGCATATAAATGCATTATTTGACAAAAAGTAAGGGATAAATATAATTTTATCGTAACTTATGATGCATCCTGTAGAATTAAACATATATAATAGATTTTCACTATCCGTGCCACAATAAATTCTGCACTAAGAAAAAAATAACCTCTCATATTGAGCATCAGATTAATCCATGATTTACCACACATATACTTAGTGATGGATTGTGAATATCTTGTATTCCAGTTCACATGTAACAGTTGTTTAGTATACTTTCTCAGTGTTGGATTTAGCCTTTGAAGCACTCCGTGCAAAAGTAAAAAATTGTGCCCCTATGGAACAACAATGTAAGTATTATAGAAAGGTATATGGTCTTTTTTGCAATTTTTAGCAAACATCCAAAAAAAACAGTGCAACTCGGTAATTGACACAAATATTTATAGTAATAGCTTTTTACTTAAAATACTTCATTTAAAAAACAGTTAACAGGAGTATAATTCATACACATTGTTTTTTGCGAACTTTTAGTTCAGAGAATTCTTCAATTAATTCGGAAACATCTAAACTGTTAATTAGTTCATACTCAATTCCTAATATAGGTACAAAAATTTTTCAGGTGGTATAAAAAAATTTTCTGTACCTGTTCAATTTCTGGACGTTCAACAATTTTAGTAAGGAACTTCACTGCAAAAGGCAACAAAATAATTGAATAACAAAAACTTTACTTCGAAAATATTGCTTCGAGGTGTTTCGGCTCCTGTCCTGGGCCACCTTCGTGCCAAATTTCGTACCTGTAGGCAGTGGCGGACTGGCCAGCTTGCCCGATGGCAAGTAGGCCCCCTTAACATAAGATAATTCAGGCCCCCAGGATAGAGTCGACTAAAGATCTTAAAGGCCATATTAAGAAATTCATTGTCTGAGGAGAACTTGGAATTCCTGTACGTTGCTATGAAAAGGAATTTCCAGATGATTTGGATATAGAGTACTTATTAACAGATTTGCACAGTCAGTGAACTCAAATGTTTCCCGAGTTGCCATTAATGAAGTGGACCAAATGTAATACACTTCTGTACATTTGAGTTGTTAATCTTTGACAGTTATAATTATTCTTTTAAAAAATTTTAAATTGGTAAATAGTTTGCACTTTATTTTCGATTTGGTTAAAATATTCTCAATATAACAGTATAGTTCCAAAATTACAGTATGCTATACAACCACCAAAATTATTTAATATTTAATCATAAAATTACATTTATATTTTCTATTTATTACTTTCAATAATACGTGTATACTGTATTTAGTAATATATAAAATGATTTCGTTGTTGTAGTCATTAAATAAAAAACAGGCCGAGTTATTAACTAATTTTCATTTATTATGGGAGAGTGACAGAATGTACGTCCATCTTGCTTTAAGTTTTCAAGCCAAAAAGAGAACAGAAAATCCCTGCATTTTCTCAGGTAGGGATTTAACATATAGACACGTGATCAAAGTGAAAGGAATAATTGCAATTTTTAGTAAATTACGTAAGTGTTTTAGGGAATAGTCTGGAACAGAATTCACGATTTATGTGTGCACGTAAAAGCGATTAAAATATTCTTTTAGTAATAAATATGCCAAAACGAGAGATTTAATATACCTCCAGAGAGGGAAATAGAACGAAACTGGAGTTTAAGAAAAGCGATTTTGGAAAACATTAAGACTTTAAAATATATAATGTTAGAATTTAAAGCAAAATTAAGTGAGATTATTACATATATATAATAGAGTTTTAGATTAGGAATAGATTATATTAACTTATTGATTTTAATTTATTATATTTGTTATTAATAATATCAGACAATATATTTGAGATGGTAACGTAGTTGTGATAGGGCCCCCATTGTCTCATGGCAACCACTCTTTTCAGACCCAGTCCGCCACTGCCTGTAGGTGCAGTGGCCTCTGCACTCTACCACATACAGACAGATACACAGAAATTGCCTTTTATATATAGAGAGAGATTACTGTATGCCTTGAAAGTTTTGTGGTTATTAATACATCAAATTGGATTGTTTTTAGAATTTTTTCAGAAAACTTTCTAATTAATTCGGAAACTCTGTTGTGATTTTTATCTAATTTTGTTTTGGCAATTTTGCACCCATCGATTTTTTTTACTCCGTGATGGGGCACGGACTAACGGATTGTCCGTCCGGCCCTGTGTGTTCTACTAAACTGTTGAAATAGAGCAGAAACATTTTCCCATCATTCCTTCAGAACAGTTGTTTAATGCTGCATAGTTCAGGAATGAACACTTTTTATGTCAGATATTACCTAGGTGACTTAGATCTGGATATGGAGTTAAATTCCCTGATGTCCTCATTATTTTCACCGTTTCAGGGTTCCCATGGTCCTTGAAAACTCAGGGTCCTAGAAAAGTACTTGATTTTTTGTTGGGTCCTTCAAATGTTCTTAAAAAAATAAGCAAAATGTTCATCTAATACTTTTGGGGACAGAAGAGAAAACCATTTTGTGACTTGGTTTTGCCTTGAGAATTCCACCACCAGAAAAAGGGTGTTTGTATGGGAATGCTGTCAATCATCAACCTTTTCTGTCTTTATATATTCAAAGACAGCTTAATATGACATTACAGTAAAAGTTAGGAAGGGTTTTTCTCTATCGAGTAAAATAGTCCTGCAATTATCTTGATGCATTTTGAAAGTAACTGATATATTTGAACAGAATTTGGATTTGAATACCAATAACCGATTTTCTCTGAAATGAAATCTGTTTTCAAAATGTATGTTATTTAACTTCATAGAGCCCGGGAAGTCTGTGTTCATGTGAACACATAACTCGAAAACTTAAATAGCTAGATGGATAAAATTTGGTATGCAGTTTTATCAATAGAATCGTAGATCTGTATCAATTTTTTTATTTCAAAAATAAAAATGCTAATAATTAATTTGATTGAAATTTATCATTTGTATTTTTATGTCTAGTATATGTAATTTTATGGTCTTTGAATTTTCTTAAAAGGGTCTTTGAAATTTTTTCCTCAATAAGAGTGGGAACTCTGTGTTTTGTTACTCAACAGATCTTAATTTTTTTTTTTTGCATTTGTGCTCATTGTTCATCATTTTTAATTATTTTATTTTCTCTTCGATGCAGTTTGTTAGTTCTTGCTTTGTGCTATCTTATTGATGTAATTAATAGTCCGTAGAACTCTTGCAATAGTTATGGATTCCACACAACTTTTATGTCAAATTAAAGCACCTGTGAACCTAATGGTTTAAAAATACGATAATTCGATGCACGTAGGAGCTCTTCAAATAAGTGGTTAAGGTTTCCCATTATCACTTCTTGAAAGCGATAAAGGTTAACGGAAACATAAATTGCAATACAAATTGAAACGTGAATTTTAATTTAACATTGACTCTAACTGAGCAACCAAACATTTATTTCCTACCATCTATTTCAACGATAGGAACTGGGAGTCTAGCTTTATTCTGACACTTGGAAATCATGGTTGGTTTAGGTTTAGTAGAAAGGTATGTTTGAGACGTATGCTTGCTATAAAGCCGCTTTGCCTCCAATTGAAGAAAAGAGAACTAAGAAGAATTTGAGAACTAAGTCTCGAATTGCGGACTACACATGAAAGTCGGCATCACCGCCCACTCCCCACGATTGGTTTAGTGGTGGCATTCACCACTGAAACAAATTGTGAATTAGCCAAATTGATGCTCTTCAAACCTGTCGCATCCATTTCACCACCGTCAACTCCATCAATCCTGTAGACGTTAGAGTAGTGGGTCTTCATTGGGTGGGGCAGACGTTAGAGTAATGGGCTTCAGCCTGTGCCGCGGCACAGGGCACCGAGCGTGTAGGGGCGCCAATTCTTAATCATAAATTTGAAAATTCGCGCGCGTTATATGGCTGCCGACTGGAAAACAGTAGAAATCTTTTACTATAATTAAATCATTTACTACAGTTAAATCTTAATTATTATAGTTAATAATTATAGTTAAATCTTTTAGCATATGTACCAATATAAAATATATACAAAGGAGGCACCACAATAATTTCGCACAGGGTGCCGAATACTCTCGAGCCGGCTCTGTGGCACTCTATGTTATTGATAAAAATTATTGAAATATTAGCCATGGATGATTCGACATAAGTTACTTCCTCTGACTTTGTATGGAGATCTTATCATTTGTATCTTTTTATCATTTGTGTTACGACTTATGTGTCGTGTCCGGCACCTTTGTATTTAATTTCTGCTCTTGTTTGAGCATAGTATGTATTGGCGTTTTAATTTTTGTAACTGCGTTTACTCAGTTTGTGTGTCCGGCACCCTTTTTTATTCTTTATGTGTCCAGCACCCTTTGTATACTTTACTGCCACTATGGGCAATGTTTGTAAGCTTTTCTCTTTGACTCAATAAATGCTGGTCCGGGGGCTGGGGCCTGTCGTTCCCCGACGTGCCTTGGGGGTTTCTTTGCTTCCCCGGCGGCCTTTTTTACCTTACACCCTTTTTGGGTAGGTGGGGCCGTCGCGGGTATTAAAAAAAGTTACTTCCTCTATCTCCGCAGCCTCCATTTCTTGTTGAAAAGAGTCATCTTCAGATTCATCCATCAATCTCTCTTTTTCTTCTTCCTTGTCATGAATTTCTTGTTTTATTGCAGATTTGGCTCTAAACGGCTTCAAATCATCATTAACAATCAACTTTCATACGTAAAAAGAAATATACAGGGTGTCCCCAAAAAGTGGAACAAGCATTTATTTCTTTAAATATTGCATCTAGACATATACTTCCAATTACAAAGTTCCTACAAATAAGGTAGAAATTTTTGTGAAAATACTTTGACTTTTGTGGAAGTTGAAAATAAATAGTTAAGAAAATTAAATTTTTATACAGCCCCCATAGAGCAAAGGCGTCAATGAGTAAAATGCTCATCTATGTACAAACTAAGTTTCACGATTTTGTTTGCAAACGTTGCAGAGATATATTGATTTTTAAGTTTAAAGGGTTCACAAATTTACATGTAGATGCTTACTGAAGAAATGCAAATTTATTCAACATAGAAAAACTGCGAGATACAAATATTTGCCTAGTAGTACATGATCCAATCATCATGGATTTGAAAAAAATTGCCAATGACGCATACTGTTACTCAGTTTCATTGGCAAACGTACATTCTTTCCAGTTCGCTAAGCTCTGTCGCCACCATTCCCAATTATCCCACTAGACCCTAATAGGTCTTGTTTTATATTTTCCTTAAGAAAATAGGAAGCAGCCCGCCCCCCCCCCCCAAAAAAAATGCCAATTTTAGTCTCTAATTTTGCAAAGTGGTCCTTTGTTTCATTACCTGTATGTGCTTTCACCCAGAATAAACCGACGTAACCACTAGCAGAGGAAAGCATTTATTTAAAAATGAAGTTAGATTTAGATTAGGAGCTTTTCAATGCCTTTGTAGAAAGGCTATCTGAATAAATATTAATTTTGAAACCGTTTTCCAAGGCCCTGGCAAACGCAAATGAATTGCAGAGAGCGACAGTGGCGTAGCGACCGGAGGGAGCAAGGGGGTATAGATGCCCCGGGAGCCATGGAGACAAAATATTAATGCATTTATGCCATTTTTAAAGCAAAATATGATGAGGGGAGTAAAAACGATACCATGTGCCGGGCGCCATTTACGCTTCCTAAGACACTGATAATGGCTGAGGTAAAAGAAATCATATTATTCCCCAGACTCCTCTTATACTTGCTACACCACTAGCAGAGTTAACAAAACCTTAATGCGTTTATGTCACTTTATAAAGTCAAATAGATGGGGGGGGGCGAAAAACTGCCACAGCCCGGCCGCCGTTTACAGAAGCTATTCCATTGATGATAGCTTGTCAGGGGACGAAAAAATCATATGACCCGGACGCCATTTATTCTCGCTAGGCCACTAGCTAACGAAACGATATTAAATTATTTCAGTTTGAAATAGAGAACCAGGTATAAAGTGAAATAAAAATATACTTTATATTGCGAAGAGTTTTTTAAGGTTGTTCTTTGGTGAGTTTACCATCCCAAATACTAGCGCTGTAGAGCAGTGAGCTCTCTATTACAGAATAATACCAAGTTTTTTAAAACTGGACATTCACAATAGGGATGTTCCAATCCATTTGGAGGGCTTCTCAGCAGACTGTTTCCATTTTCAGCCCATCAATTTTGGTGGGTCATTCATGTGCCAACTGCAAACCCATCAGCTACGTGCAACCCGATCCATTGGCTACTGCGCCTCCTCCTCCCTCCGCTTTCCAAACGGCCCCCCACCCGATTTCCCCAGACTGACTCCTACCCACATGTCCTCTTCCCCACGGGTGGTTTTCACTTTTCGGAGAGAGCCCGAAGGATCGTATTTCACTTTTATGGCCGAATGGAAAACAAACGATGTTGTATTTCCAAACTTTCTGTCATTGCTGGTATATGTTAAGTGTTCTTCAGAACACTACCAAGCAAGAAGCATAATCAGTTCTGTTCAATTCTAGTTTATTTCATGATACGAGAAGACACATCAGCAACACAAGTACGTCAACTATACAACAGGATTAATATATACAATGCACAGTTAAAACCACAGTTAACACGATACACACAACTTCAGTTACAATTACAGTTATTATGACACTTTCTCCCGGTTTACGTCAATTTTCATCGGATTTTTACATTGACGAAGGGTTTTGGCATGCTGTTCTCCAAAAAAAAGTGGAGTGACCGAGTCGTGAATGTTCAGCTTAAAGGCTACGATAGGATGGCCTGCCACCCTCCTAAATGTGTCATCATTTTTTAATGTAAACTAACTATCCCAGATAGCATGTACACTTGCAGCAAGTTTGATTTTTCTTGATATTAGCTTGTTATGGCAAACTTGATGTGGCAACTTTGCAGCGAACTTCCTGCAAAGTAACAAAGCATAATCCACCAACCCACTTGCAAAACAAGGTTGCTGTGAAGATGTTATGACGAACTTCACACCACGATTGCAAAACAAGCTTGTTGCAAAGATGATACATCACACTTACAGATAATCTTTGTCTCTGTTTTAAAAAAACATCCGATTTTTAATAGCATCTCCTAGACCGTCCTTCTTTTTATTAATTCTCAATAAATCAATGATAAATTGTAAAAAAAACTAACTTTTTTATTAAAAATGTTTTGAAAAATTCTCCATCTTTTTACTAAATATAGAACTCGCACTTTAAAGAAAACTATATATCGCCTTTTTCTTAATGTTGACATTTTAACGTTCATAAACAAAATTAAACCTAAAAAACAGTCATTGTTTGTTGAAAAATATCTTACATGTTGTCCCATTTTAAAAGTAATTACTTTTGAACCCTAATTTCATAATTTATTCTAATAGCAAAACGTAGTTATTAGCAAAAATCGTTCTCTCTTTGACATCAAATCATATTCTCAACTCAAAATTTAAATAATTAATGAAATCAAGAAAACAGTTTAAAATAAATCGTATAGATGCACGATCTATTAGCGCAATCTATCTTCTCCTCTCAGAGTCTAGCTGGCTGAGTGGTTAAGACGATAGGTTTAGGAAGTGGTATGTCGCGGGTCCGAGTCCGAGGTTGTCTTCGTACTTTTTTTTGCTATAGTTTGCAATGAGTTTGGCGAGGCAAGCTTGTGAAAACTTTGACGCGTGGTGACTAACTCGTTTGCGTTAACTTGTTTCAAGCTTGCAATCTTGCCGTGTCAAACTTGCTGCAAACTAAAATTGCTATTTGGGAACTGACCAGTGCCAGGTGATCAGCAAAAGCCTGGAAAAAATCACTATTCACTTCCAAAACATTATTGAAATAAAAGTTCCAAACGATTGGGGCAGTTACAGAAATCTAGAGACAACATTTATAAACCATTTTTGTTATTTTAAAGGGTTTTTTCCAACAAAGGAGACGGACCTACTTTCAAGATAATCGTACATAAAATTGACAAAAGAATTAGTAATGTTAAAGGTTCGAACTTATCAAAAAGTACAGACCAATCCATATTATCAAATGCAGACCTAATATCAATAGATACAAGGGCTGCATATTTTTAGGGCCTGTACACACTTGCGATTTGTGTCGGAAAAGCAATAAACAAGTCATTTGCAATAAAAGGATTACTAGAGAAGGGTCGCGAGAAAATGTTACACAAAGTGAGGGTGTCGGAAATGAAAATAGTTTGAGCATCACTGACGTAGACAATGAACAGAACATATGCACTTGCAAAGTTACTGAAAAAACACGGGTCAAGAGTCTATCAAGTTTAAAATTACTTTGTTAAGGGAACGATGAAAATAAGAAATTATGCATAACAGATTCAAGTGAATTTTTAATCCCAGCGGACAAGCTAACCGCCGAAGGAGGTTAGTATATAATACACTGAAACATTTCGACAGTGGTCACTCACCGTTCTAATGAAAATTGACCGCTCTAAAGGGGTTTCATGTTTCAGAGTGGGAGTATAAAATACGTATTTAAACAAGTCCTAATTTGCCATTTCTGATAAAGCGGATTTTAAGAACTATACAAAAAAAAGTAATTAATCCGAAATTTTCTTTCTTTCTCTCTCTATATATATTCTTTTGATAAAATTTGTGTCTGCTTGGATCTTAAGCTCTTTCGGAGGTCACTTTTTCAATTGGAAAAATATATCCCTAATTGTGTTCCGTCGGTAGTTGTTAAGAAAAGGCAAAAATATCATCTATGTATTTTTTCTAAAGTCGTTTAGCTGAAAATTTCATTCGCTGATGGTCGCAACCCACAGCAGATGTTTTGTCAGAGTTCGAATCAGCATTAGAAAGACAAAAATGAACTCTTGAATGCCAAACCCTATCAAGACTGAAATTCTCTTTTCCCTTCACATTGGGAAAGGGATAATTCATTTCGATTTGATTTCCGGTGTTGTCTTTTAGTGTATGAATTTTTTGTTTTTTCTTTCCTCCATTTTCTCTTAATACAAGGTTCATGGTCGGAGAGACGAAAGGAATTTATTTCATTAAAGTTGAACAGGCGACCAACCCGACCGCTCAGAGGGGTTTGAGTGGCCGTTAATAGAAGTTATTTTAATATTATGTCTATGGGCTGAAAAATTCCGTGCCGAAGAAAAATTGTCGCTTGAGAGGATTGAACGCTGTATATCTCCACACTCTTGTATAATACAGATACTTTAGTTTTCCCTCATAATTCTACTGACAAGTGATCGAAACAGTCAATGGAAGAAACAAAACATACAAATTTTTATCAGTCTTGTCGATCTCTGAGCCGACCGACCGAAAATAGTCGGCAAATAGTCGGATTTACTGGCCCTTGTCCGTTATTCGGTCAAATGTGGTGCGAACTCCAGGCAGAATGGACGACAAGTGAAACAAATGTCGGACATTTTGTTGTCTTAACGTTAATAAGAAGTCAAATTCGGACACAAATAGGTTATATCGACCGTTTACTATATAATAACTTAAAAATGGGATTTAAATTATTAGATTCCTTGATACCCAGCTCTCCACATCTCCCGAAACGGTAAAGAATTTTGCTGACGAAAGTTTTCATTCCTGGTCGACGGGGGGCAATTTCCCCCCCTTTGTCCGGATCTTCGGTAAATAAAAAATCAACATCCAAATCCCCAGTGGACAAAACACAGATATGCGCACTCCGACAATGATTTAAATAAATGAAAAGCAGCCTACAGCTATTCACAGTCGCTTGTCTTAATTACGAAGGATTTTAAATCAGGAAATGTGGGACAATGGATTAGCGCTCGATTTTCGTAAATATTTTCAAATTTTGGGGTCAAGACAAATTTGCGGACAAAAAAGGGTTGTGAGTGGAAAAAATTTAAGAAACCCTGTACTACGTTTAACTTAGTAAAGTGTGTATATTTTTAAATAATAATTAACTTGAAATGTTTTGGCTTGTTGAATTAATATTTAGTTTAAATATATGAAATCAGCCTACTCGGCTAATAGCCCTCTCTTTCAACTTCCACAATAACTCGAATGGAGGATGCTTTGGGCAACAGCATACTTCATGTGCACAAGCTGAAGTGCAAGTTATTGATACACTAGGGGCTGGAACCCGGGTGCTGATATGCCGAGATTTAATGGAGAGCGTGGGTTGGCAGGACCGACCACTGCTATTGCTGAAAAATAAAGGTAATGTGGCAATTCTAAGGACCGAAATATTTGGATTGTGCCAATTCAAAGGACCGAAATATTTGGATTGTGCCAATAGTAGATAGAAAATGAGAGTTCAGCCACATCAGGGTTCTAGGGTTCTGCCCTCCCCCTCCCTTCCCTATCACTTCTCAGATAAGGAATTTTCAAGATAACGATTCAAGATTAGGACTTGAAATAGGGATTTATTTTTTAGGTGCGATTCTACCGAAGATCCGTGTTTGTGGGCCTGGCGGGCGCTAAATGTGACGATCGGTTTCTAGTCTCCCTCTCGGAATAACCCTTGCATTGCTTCAGAAACATTCTGTTGACAATGTAGCTAAATTTACACTATGTATTTTTGGTTGCTGGTGCTTGGAGACGTGAAACTGCAGCGTAATTGATCCTGCCCTCTCTTATTCTGATCCCGAACGCAATATTGCCGATAATACCGTCTAATACGACTAATATTTCTCTCTTTTCATTAATTTAATCTTCTAATTAGAAAGTTGAATGCGCATGAAAAAAAATTATTATTATTGGCAGTAGATAGAAAATGAGAGTTCAGCCACATCAGGGTTCTCCCCTCCCCCCTCCCTTCCCTATCACTTCTCAGATAAGGAATTTTCAAGATTAGGACTTGAAATAGGGATTTATTTTTGTTATCGGTCTTTCGAACTTTGAAAAATTTTGGAAATGTTTTTAGGGACTTAGGATTTCTTGACTTGCTTCCTTCTGTTATTAATTATTATCAATTAGAAATATTAATCTTTGATAACTGTAACCGTGGTCAAATACTCATGCTGAAATCTAGTGGTGATAATATTTTTTAAAATAATTATTTTGCGTATTTTATTTTTCGTGTTTTTATTTCAACTTGTTTAAGGGTGGGTTCGAACTTAACAAATTAAGCCCAAGCCACTTCTCGATAAGGAATTAATTATTTTTTCTATCTGCCTTTCGAACTTTGAAAAATTTTGGAAATGTTTTTAGGGACTTAGAATTTTCAACATCCTTTTACAATTGATCTCTCTCTCATAGATTTGAGTCAATCATTATTTATCGTTAATTAAAATAAAGCAATTAAAACTTGAAAAATTAAAATACAGCATTTAAGCATAAGAATTTAAAATTAAACAACTTTCAGTCGTTACTTAACATTAATTAAAATAAAGCATTTAAACACGAAAATTAAAAACTTTAAAATTAATTAGCAGGATCAAGCCCAAATCACCCGATGCATCTTAAGGACACATCACCTTAATCCAGTTTTCTCATGCGATAATTAAACAATTTTCAATCATTACTTAACATTAATTAAAATTTATGTTAATTATTTAATATGCTAACATTTAATTAATCCATTTAAACATATTTCTTTCGGACTTTGAAAATATTTCAAACGTTTTTCCCATTCATTGAGACTTAGAATTTTCTCGGCTGTTTGAACAAAAATTTCTCGAATTGATCTTACAATCTTATTTTATTTTTATTTTCATTTTTTTTTCTTCGTCGTGCGAATTTTTAATTGGTTTTCAGGAAAATTTCAAAATCTTACTCATTTTTTCTCTCTTCTTAAATATAAAAAGCTTACTTAGATGCTAATTCTCATAAAATCTTTTTTTAATTAAATCAGTTTTATAAGAATAATTCTTCTAATGAGCCAGCTTCGATTTATTTTTCTTTCATAATTCAAGTTCACTTTTTCAGTTGTTTGAGCTCATTTTTCCCCATTAACAAACACGATTATTGAATATTCTACCAATGAAATACAAGAGCACTAAAAATTTCTTAGGTTTGAATAAGTTAGCGAAATGAAACCTATAAATCCGTTTTTAACTGTTTCGAGAATAACAAAACGTTAAGCTCTTTATAAGTTCGAATTATTTTCTTAAACTTGAAAGTGTTGGCATTATTCTTACAAACTTGTGTCTTTAAACGTTTCAATTCCTTTAACATAGATAAAATAAATTTAACTTCAATAACAGCAACAATTCAACTTCGCTGTTCGTTTTGAACTTATTTTTCGTATTAGCAAAAAATGATTTTAGAATATTCTATCAATAAAATACAAGAGCACTAAAAATCTCTTCGGTTTGAATAAGTTAACGAAATGAAATGAAACTCAGAAATCCGTTTTTAACTCTTTCGACAATAACAAAACGTCAAACTCTTTGAATGTTAGGTGGAAATTCGAATTATTTTCTCAAACTTAAAAGTGCTGGCATTATTCTTACAAACTTGTGTCTTTCCACGTTTTATTTCCTTTAACATTGATCAAATAAATTTGGCTTCAATATTATATACCAGCAAAGAACGTTTAATCTCTATTTTATCTATAAAGACTTTGTGATTTCATTCGAATATCGATGAAAAAGATTGCATTATACCTCATGTCCCACTGGTTATCTTATCTTGAAAGTTTAGAGAATATTCAACATACATAATTCTTATCACGAATTCCTTTCCATAGATAATTCTTATCACGAATTCTTTTCCGTTAATCAAGCGATTGTCACAATTTCCTTATGTCACACTTAGAGTAGATCTTATGAAAAACGTGTCTAATTAAGTTCTGCCTGATTAAACATATCTTTCTTTTGATACATAAAAAAAATCGAGTGATTTCTGCTTTTAAGGACTTAGATTTATTTCGACTTTATTTTTAATTTCTTATTTCTTTCAATCTTATTTTATTTTACACTTTTTTTCCCTTCTAATTAGTTAGCTCTGACAAATTTTCCTTTCATGATTGAAATTCACTTTGATTTTGGCCACATTTCTTCCAATGACGGAAACGAACGATTTTTTTCTTCAATAACGAAATTTATTGAACTTAAAATTTCAATTTTCTAACAGTTCCAGGAATAACAAAACGTGAAATTATTTTAAAGTTGGTTGCCTTTGGTTATGAAAAAATTGTTTCAAGTTAAAGCAACAAATGTCTCAAACAAATGTCTCAATTGAATCTTCTTCTCATCCGTGCTTTAATTCCATTATCATGAAAATAGATTCTTTTGAATATAGCAATTTATTTTATTAATAACATTCATTAAGTTTATCTTACTTCAAGCTTTTAAGGAAGATTATAGAAGAAAAAATTTTTATTAATTTTCAAAGATAAATTTTATTCCAGAAAATTAATCGTTTCGATGCAAAATTAACCTTAGCAAATTCACTTGAATATCTTCACACACCTTCACGAAGCTTCAAATTTCGTTTTCCTAACAATTTCGAAAATATCAAAGATGAAATTATTTTAAAGTGGACTGCTTTAGGTTAAAATTGTTGCAAGTTAGAGAAATAGTCTTTATTTCAGCGTTTCAAAATTTAATCATTTTCTTAAACTCAAAAATGTCAGAATTATTTGAACAAACGAATGCTTGAAAATTCACTGCCTCCTATCCATAATTTTAATTCCTTTACCATAGTTCGAGGTTCTATCAAATATATAATTTTCTTCCAATGATATTAACAACCAATGTACATTTTTTGCTAAATGTCTGTTCTATCCATAAAGAGTTACAAAGACTGTGTTTTGCTTCAAATATAAGATTAACGATAAAAGGCTTGCATTATACTCTATGATGGTGCTTACTTGCTTTCACCTTTATGTCACTAATTATTTTATCTTAAAAAATGTAGATAATATTTGACTGTATACGGTATTCATCATAGATAATTCTAATCACGGATTATTTCACATTTCTCCTGCTTATAATTTACTGTTGTCGTATACAAAATTATGAGTAACGTTATTCATATCTATGAAGGCAATACATCGATTCAAACAGCTAAGTCGTGTTTCAAAGCACTTATGTCCCAACTGATTGTCTGGTAACTCGTCACTCGAACAACCTTCGCGCATCCTATAAAATAATTACATAAAAGTGCTGCAGTTAATAAAACAGACGTAGGTCATCTGCGAATAAAATGCTCAGAAAACCATCTTTATGTATCAACACGATGCGTTTCTTTTTAATAGAAATCTTTAAGAATTCGCAGATGACCTACGTCTGTTTTATTAACTGCAGCATTAAGTGTATTAACATCTCTCATTCATTAGAAAAGATGGAATACATGAAAAAATTCATTTTGGTTCCTAATGATGAAATCTCTAAACATGTACCAACCGAAGACACTCTCTCTGAACTCGATCGAGAAATGAGTGCCATTTTAAAGAATAGGAGTGTATTAGATGACGAAAAAGTCAAGTTATATATGCAAGTTCTACAGAAGAGATTAAACATTCAAGATCATAATTATGGAGTTCAAGAAACTATACCCGAACCTGTATCAGCTCAACATACGGAAGCAGAAAAGCAAAATTTAGTTAAAAAGCGTGATTTAATTGAAAAGAAAGATTTAATTGAAAATCTGATTTTAGAATCACCCCT